>CAHIKZ030000791.1:1120000-1155000 GCA_903632075.3 Acanthosepion pharaonis
CTGTAATCCAATTTATCATTTTATATTTTACCCTGAACACCAATTCCTCATTTATACTGTACACTGATTTATTACTATTTATATTATACACTGTACACTGATTTATCATTTATATTATACACTGTACACTGATATTTTATTAATATTATACTCTGTACACCAAACTATCATTTATATTATACATTGTATACCGATTTATCATATATATTATATATACACTGTACACTGGTTAATCATTTTTATTATACACTATACACTGATTTATATTATACACTGTACATTTATTTATCGAGATTTAAATTGCTAAATGATCAAATTTAAATATACTTCATTTTCATACTTCTTAATCATCTCTTAAGACTTCTAAGCAAAAATAAAGTATGGATTCACTCATTTTTAAATGAAGAATCATGTTACTTTAATGTATAAGACAGAGATAAGGAAAAGGAAAAAACCTTAAGGATGAGACATTTAACAAATTCAGAAATCAGTTTTTAAAACTATTGAAAGAAAAATATGCCCTCAATTGCTAATGCAAAAATACCATCATAAAAATAATAGCTTCAATGAAATTCGTAAATACAAGATTACCCTTACACTATCAATTAACCAATTAAACAGATCTTTTTCAATAATAATATTAAGCCATATATATTTCAACAACTAGAATTTTAGTCTTAAACATATAGATCTAAAATGCAGACACTCACCAATGAGAGTCTCCGCTTCCTGGCTTTGTTCTGCAGAGAACGAAGAAAAATTTGTCTGTGTACAATTATTTTTAATAATTTTCTAAATGTTCCAATTACTAGCTTAATTTTTTTATTAACATATTGATTAATATCTTACCAAATAAAAGACATTTTCCATTTAAACACATTTCTAGAGAGTATAAATTAATATTATGCATACTTATATGAAAAATCATGTTTACTCTAAAAATAATGTTTAAAGATACAAGAATAGTAAATTATGGCATTCCTGAAACTCTGAATTTATTTATTGTGACAAATAAAAACTTAACATTAACTATTAATTTTAATGTAAACTTACCAATTGTAGTTTCAATGTTGGTAATTTGCTCTGTAGAGAGGTAATAAATATTGTAAGTAAGTATTTCTGTCAAGTAAATCAGATTCTAAAAATTTTTTCATCAATCAAAATTTTATAATTTAATAAAGGAAATAAACATTTCAAAGTTGATTTTACCATATTTGTTTGTCACTAGCTCCAATTATATTAAACACACACATATATATATGTGTGTGTGTGTATATATATATATATATATATATATATATATATATATATATATATTATAATGATAATAAGAAGACGGAGACTTTAATTATCCATTTTGTTTATAATTTTATTTTATCCATGGAGCAGGTTGTCATTCTGATAAGATGAACATCTCGGTGTTCATGAAATAAAAATTATAAACGAAATGGATAATTAAAGTCTCCGTCTTCATATTATTATTATAATGCTCTGTAGTCTACATTGAGCTTCCCCTGGAATCCTCCTCTGAATTATCCCTTCCAGTCATAAACTGGTAAAATATATATATATATATATATATATATATATATATGGGGGAAATTGTATGATAAAGTGAAAAAAGTTTACATGTGACATGTTTCATCCTTAAGGACATCAGACGAAATCTGTTATGTTGGTATGACTACACATGTGCATGAATGAGGGGTGCTGGGGATTTTAGATTTTTTTTCCTAAATTTAAATAATTTTTTCCTAAATTTAAAAAAATTCTAAAAAGAATTTTTTATTTATTCTTTTCAGAATTTTTTTTTTTTTTTAATTCTAAAAAAATTTAAATTACCCAGCACCCCTCGTTCATGCACATGTGTAGTCAAACTAATATAACAAATTTAGTACAATTAAGTCCTGAATGATGAAACGTATCACAAGTAAACTTTTTCCACTTTGTCATACAATTTAACCAATATTGTTCTTGATATATAAAATATCATATATATGTGTGTGCGTGTGTGTGAGTGTATGTGTAAAAATTCAGATATAAATAAAGTATATCTGTAAAGACAATATAAATAACAGAGAAGACAAGAGGAAAACTTTATGCCAGCACATTTCATTCTTTGAGGAATTTGTTGTGATAAAGTTCCTCAAGGAACAAAATCTGTTGACATAAAATGTTTTCATCTACAGAGTCTGCCAAAAGATATATTCACACTTCAGGAAAGGAAAAATTTGCCTTTCATAGTTTTATCAAATTGCAATAATATTGTTTACTGTAGTACAATAATTTCTGTAGCATCAACAAGTCCTAAAGGATATTGTGTATTGCAAAAAACCAACTACATTAGAAGCCCTTAGACAAGAAATTGAAAATGCATGTGCAACAATCTCATTGGACACTTTGGCCAATGTAGCCTAAGCAGTTGTTTGCTGTACTAATAAATGACTGGAAGCTAAAAGGCCTATTTTGTCATTGTAGTGTCCAAAGGTAATTTGTATTAATCTTGTGATGTCTGAATGGATTCGTTATTATATCTTTTCTGAAGTGTATATACACTTTTTGGCAGACTATATATATATGTGTGTGTGATATAAATAAAAATATATCTGTAAAGACAATATAACTAAAAGACAAGAGGAAAACTTTTTATGCCAACACATTCCATTTTTGAGGAACTTGTCCTGATAGTCTCTCAAGGAACAAAACATGTTGGCATGAGTTTTCCTTTTTTCTTGTGTATGTATATATATATATATATATATATGTGTGTGTATGTGTGGCTTAAATAAAATTAGATATAGTAATATAAAATAAATTAGTTTATGATCTTGAAGTCATTTGCAAATAGATGAATTTTAATTCAAAAAATAGTATTTCAGTATAAAAAAAAAGGTTTTTGAAATAAGGATATTTTCTAAAATTTCATATGTTGTCTTAGTTCACTCACCAGTCATAGTTCTTAGTCCATATTCTTGTTCTGAAGAAAATGTAAGATATACCATCAATTTCAGATTACCAATGTGATTCAAAAGAATAATAGATTTATGCATCAACTAAGAAAGAATAATAGAATTATGCATCAACTAATAAGCAAGACCACTCAACTAACTCATTGTTTAATAAAATTCTAAAATGAATTTCAGAATTTCTAAAGTATTTATTCCTACTTCATTTGTTGCTAGACATGATAACTAATTTTTATGGCTTACCAACCTTTTGCAGGTTACTTAAAGCCAGAAAATATTTTTAGATTGTAAGAATTTTGGGAGGATAATAATGATTTACTGATATAAATTCTAGTATTTAACCTATATCTGGAGAAGAAGAGGTGGATTCATGCCTTTCTCAAACCATACTGGAATTGGAATTCAGCTCTCCAATTTCCAATTCCAAGTCATTATCTATCACACCACCTGCATATTCAAGCTTACAACACCTGGTATTCCCAAGCAGTAATCCATGGAGGTACTGACCAGGCTCAAGACTGCTTAACTGATCATATGAAAACTGGTGTTTCAATGTGATATGGCCATAAGCCCATGGCATAAATGAATATAGCACCAATTTTCTAAAATTCTAACAATAGTTACTTTATATTTAAACCTTTCCAGTTCATGTTTTATAAATCTTCATATTGATAATCACCAAATAAAACTTGTTCCAAACATTTCTTCCATTAACTGCATTATTGCTAAATGATTAGTTATTTAATAGACCAAAAACCAACCTAATATAACAATACAATGCAAGAAGTGATCATAAACAAGAAAAGGAAAACACTCTTTGAATTCTGCACTAAACAATATATATATATATATATATATATATATATATAAGATTTAAGAAACAGCAGATATTTTAATATATAGTGTTCAATATTAAAAAAAGAATAATAGTAATTGAAAGTGTGTGTGTAAAAGAACATTAAATTTATAAATACATACATGTAAAAAACATGTGAAAAAAAGAGTGAAAAAGCAGATTGAAAAAGATACAAGTGGGAAAAAAATTGGAAATACCATTTAAAACCACAACCCCTGAAAACTGGAAATTTTACCAAGAAACATCGATGTCAGGATAAAATTGATATAGTAATTTTTTCATATAATATTATATATATATATATATATATACATATATAATCAAACAATTCCTTTTACCTCATATGGAGAATAGGCTATTTTGTATGCCAAATTGAAAAAGGTTTTCTCGTGATATGTTTCAATGAAGTCCTAAAGGACAAAACACATCACAAGAAAACATTTTTCACTTTGTCATACATTTTTCCCCAATATATATATATATATATATATATATATACACACACACAATTATCATTTTATATATTTTCACTATTTACATGTGGACTATTGCCCTGATCTTTACTTTATCACATCTTAGCTGGTGTGCCCTCTGACCTTCATTAGGTGTATATTAAGACCAGGTAAACTAGTCTACCCTCATAGATTAAATAAATATGTTCAGTTTAGAATTCTCTGTAGGTTACCTGAATCAATATACACCTGATGAAGGCCAGAGGTCGTAACAGCTGAAATATTGTTATATGGTAAAGACAATAGTCCAAATAAATAATAACTCTTCATGTCAGAAATTCTGACATAAATTATACTGTAATTGCTTTTATATATATATATATATATATATATATATATATCAAACATGTTAGATACATATATGAAATAACAAAACATAACATGTACTAACAACAAGAAAAAAAAGAATATCAACAAAAGATACAAATGAAATAATGCAGTGCAGTATTGCAATTAGTAATTTGAAGAATGTTTTTTCTCAACTATATTGTAAACCATGGATGATTATGTAGCTGATGAAATATGTTTATCAATTGGAATATGGAATCAATCATTCAACTAGAACTTCTTGATTGTGGAACTCTTTGCCAGTCAACTTTAATCCTCCAAAATTTTAAATGCAATGTCAATTGTTATTTTTTGTTTTCTTAATTCCTGTTCTTTTATTATTCTCTCTCCTTAATAATGTTTTCTTTTTCTATTAGTCTTTCACATTCAGTAAACCCTCATATCTTAGTGGCTTTACTGCCTTACTTGGGGTGAAATGACTAAAAAAGAAAATCAAAGATTTTGGTTTAAATTTATATGCAATTTATAACAATTACATTTAAGAAAGTAATTTAGTGAAAACTTCCAGAGTTCAAGAGAAAATATATCTAAAATACTGAGAAATTATTTTAGAACTGATATGAATTACTATACATTTATAGTTATTTAAAGACAACAAAGCCCTGATCCAATTATATAAATATCAATTAAACCACAATGTCTGGATAGATTAATCTAAATACTGTGATAACAGAAAAAAAAAACAATATAAGAATATCTATAGATACAGTAATTACTTAACCAAGAAAATTCAATTTAACAATCTCTTGAGCTCAGGACATGAACAGAAGAGAAAAATATGAGGAAAACTGATGAGACAACATAACAAATGTTTAGTAAAATGCAGAAAAGCGTTCTTTAATTTTAGCGCCAAACAATTTATGTGCATTGATTGCATGTATAAGAAATAAAGCTGGAGTAACAGGTGCGCGTTATTGCATTTTGTTTTTGGCCATAAACATTATAATTGTAATATTTCAAAAGAGCTTATGGGAATTAAAAAAAATTTTTTTCAGAATGTTAGATAAAAGTTATTAGTATAGAGTGTGTAATATTTATACTATTTTTAAAATGTCTTTCAAGAAGCTTAAACATATTTTACATAAACTTAACATATTTGTAACAATTCTTTGACATGACCAAATTATGGAACACAGAATATTGCAGAATATACAACAGAATAAAAATTTTTACAAATTCATCAATATAAATAATATTTCATTTTGATAGTAAATCCTACTAGCCACTAATAGTTTACAAACTTTTTATACTACATAAAGTGCCTGACCAGTTTTTGACATGAAAAACAAAACTGATCTCTGACTTTATGACTACAAAATACATCAGTGTTAAAAATGAACATATCTTTAAAAAAATTGCTAATGATACCTCATCTCAAGAATATTGAAATATAGAAGTGAGGAATCTAGCTGAAGAAAACAAGTGGCTAGTAAGAATATGTACATTTTCTAAGTCTAGTACATCTGCTGTAATAAATATATTTTAAATAAAAAAAATAGTTATTATTTACATTTGGACTATCGTCCTCATCTTTGTTGTTGTTATCAGAACATTTTGGCTGTTGTGCCCTCCAGCCTTTATCAGATATATATATATATATATATATATATATATATATATATATATATATATATATATATATATCTCCTCTCTCCTCTTTCCTCTCCAAAAATTTATAAAACCTTATATTGAAACTTTCTTCCTCTTTTAATATTAAAACTTTCTTTTTTTTCCCTCCCTTTTCCTTACATCTGGATAAATTGACTCCATTTATTAACAAAACACTAGTCTGAAGAGATGAATGTAAAAAAATTCATGAAATAAATTATAACCGGATGGATTTTTAAGGATTCTGTACTTATATATGTGCAGATATGGAGAAAAATAGGAAAGAACACATTAGGTAAATAATCAGGAATTCTTTAGTATTTTTGTTTTTATTTTAAAAAAACAGTACTCAATATATATATATATATATATATATATATATATATATATATATATATATATATATGCATGCATGCATGTGTGTATATATATATATATATATATATATATATATATATATATATATATAGAGAGAGAGAGAGAGAGAGAGAGAGAGAGATCCAGGTAACCTACAGGATTTCTACCCATGTCTAGGGATATTTCACCTAGTTCTTATTTTTAGTACTGCTCACCCTATTTCCACTGAGTCCAATTACACACTTCCCATCCCAGGGATTGAACTTGAACCCAGTGGAAACAGTATGAGCAGTATTAAAAATAAGAACTAAACTAGATATTCCTAGACATGGATAGAGAAATGAGAGCAGTCTAAACTGTAGATTAAATAAAAGTTCAGTTCAGAATTCCATGTAGATTACTCAGATACAACTGATTACAGCACAACAGCCAAAATGTTATGATAACAATAATAAAGGTGAGGATAATAATAATAATCTGAATGTAAATAGTTTAAACTATGATAAATCCTCATCCCAGAAATTCAGATAAAAAAAAAAGTTACCAAAGTATATGCTGTGTTCATTTTAATAAACCTGTCTTCAAATAGTTATGTCTCTGATAAATTGCTAAATTTTTATATTGGTGAACTAGAACACCAAATTTAAAAAGAACACAGCATTTGGCAACATTTAAGATGCATACTTGTATATTGTTGAAGCAAGTACATTGTATTTCTGTGATGGCAGTTTGACAAGCATCTAGTGAAGCAATAAGAAAAAGCATTAGGCAGTTATTAAATGCCATTTTTTTCTTCAATAGCAAGCAAATCCTTGTAATGCTTTGAAGAAATGTGGTGCTATTAAGAAAACTGGAGATAATTCTCCATGATTAGGCAAGGCATTGAAACACTCACCAAAAGAAGACTCTTCTGTGATAACTTGTTCTGCGGGTATAACAAATGTCAGCATCAACCACTTGGCTAAAACATTCAACATTTCTACGGATATAATTATGATTATTTCTTTTATTTCTTTATATGCAATTCGAAATTTTATTGATATTAAAACAAATTTAACTTTGACAAGAAATCTATTATTAGTAGCTTTCCTGAAGTATTAAAATATTTGTTAATCTTTGAAGGAAATAGATTCTTTTTTTTTTTTATCAGGGTATTACAGAAGTACCTCCCACATAATATTAAGACATGAGCTAGACGAATACAACATTACCACTAATGTCTTACCATTATGTGGGAGGTATTTCTGCTGCACCTTGTATAAATAAAATATAGCTTATAATAATTGCTTCATAATAAATATAATTAAATCAGCTTCTAAAGTTAGCTGTATTTTAGAATTATGATCCTAAGAGTTGTATTATTCATTTTAAAAACTCACCAGGTTTTTTCTTTTTTTCAGTAGCTCGTTCTGTGAATATGTAATAGATACAGTAATTAAATTCTAATGATCAGTGATAACTACCAACCATAACAGCAAATAAAATAATTAACTAAAAATTAGTAATTCACTTCTTGATATTTTATTGTAAATTATACATAAAATCAATTAAACTGAAAAAGTTTTCAGAACTGGAAAAAGATCTTTTTTATGATAGCTTATTGGTTGGTTAAATATTTTACCACAGAGTTACATGAAATTATCAAGTACATTATGATTTTTGTTTGGATTATATATAATCCAAACAGCATGTTATTTCAAAGAGAGTCTTCATTTTTTTATTGTTTACCTAGTAAACTAATCAAGTTATTCAAAACAACATTTTTTTAGAATGTAAATTTGTGTCTGCCTTGAAAGAAAATGTAACTACAAGCAATTGGAAACTCACCTATTATGATCTTCTCTTCAGCTCGGTCTGTGAAGAGTTAATAAACACTTTTATCAATAACTCATGTGAATATACTAAAACTAATATTTTTATATGATTATATATGCATGCATGTGCGCATGAGAAAAATAAAAGAAAAGAAAATTCAATGATTTATTGGAACTGATGATAACAGAAGGTACATATAATGAAAATGTTTAATGTTTATATCATGAAAATGTTTTAATGGTCCTATCAAGAAATTGAATATTCCATTTTTAATTAGAATTATTTTTCAGTAAAAATATTAAATGAAGAGCATAGTCTTTATTACATATAAACCAAAAGTCATTTGAATTTATGAAAATAAATCTAGTAAAAAATGCTAACATAAAAATTATCCTAGTTATCTAAATTTATGTAGTTGAATTCCTAACACTAGTGAACACTGCATACAAGTGACATAGCATCAATGTGGATAAACAATATTGCAATATTGACAGTACCAAACACAAGCAATTGACGTTAAAACAAAGGAAAGCTATTTTTGCAGCAATAATTTTTTTAGATAAAACAAAAAAAAATACAAACATTTGGGCCAAAAATCAAATGCAATAATTTTGAGAGGCACTACTGTTTTATATATGATAAAAATCTAGTTTTAAGGTATGCTATATTTATTGGTAAAAGTGTTCAAATATCAAGTATAGAATGTATGTAAATTTAAAAATCCATTTCAAATTCTCACTGCTCAGTGTTGACCTAAGTGTCCACTTTTATATATATATATATATATATATATATATATGTGAAAAGTGTATATAAATATAAATAAATATAAGTATGTATAATTATTTATATATTATATGCACGGTACTTATAGAAAGTGCTCAATATCAGAGATAGAGCTAACATATTTGATTGGATAGATGTGAGTTTGTGACCCTGACAATCGCTAAAGCGTGAAACCCAGGGTCACAAACTCACATCTATCCAACCAAATATATATATATATATATATATATATATATATATTATTCAGTTTTATATGTTATTTTTATAGATACAAATATTTAAGTAAATGCTGATTATAATAATATCAATTATATATGAACATTTGAGAGAAATCATGGGAAATTTGTAGTTTAAAAACAGTAATTTGACCTTGCTAACCTTCCTCTGTAGTTAATGGTATAGCATGCCAGGCTATATTACAGTTCCATGTAGGATACAGGTTTGTTTCCTGTTGGAGGACACATTTTCTATAAAATTTCATGGACATTCAGGCCAGTAAATGTTGTTAATACAGCTTATTATAAACAGAGCATTCACTTAAATATTTCTATCTATAAAACATATAAACAGAAAATATATTAAAATAATTGTCAAACTTAGTCCATTTCATAATATATAAATGTGTGTGCTATACTCCATTTCAAATGATCCCTTTCTGATTCCCTCTACATCAAAATCTGTTGGCCGAATGTGAGTGTTAAGGCAAAACAAAAATAAAAAGTCGCTCTCTGCGCAGGGTTTTTGAGTATCACATTTGGCTCACAAAACAAATCCTCTCCCCTCCAAAAATATAAAATACAATTTAAAAGGAGCCAATCACAAACATTACCACTAAAGTATGCTGAGTCATGATCCACTCTGTCTGCTTTTAAGAACACTGCTCACAACACTGTTACAGGCAAGCCATCAACATCACCACCAGTGAGCTCAGTCAACCAACCCGACACACATATCAACTGCAGGCTCTACTGACTCACACCTTCCTCCAAGTCTCTTCCCTTGTCCATAAGGAGATATTCCACCTTGATATCAGCAATGCAAAGAATTTTATTTTAAATATTCTTGTTTTTTCTTTTCACCTCAACAGCAGTACTTTTTTCACATGTTCTCTTGTACTATCATATATGTGTTTGTAACAAGTGGTGTGAGAACCTTTATTGTTTGTGGGAAACTCCAAAGGATGAAATGATTATCAAAACTTGAAATCTTATATCAAGAATTCTTTTTAATCTGGTATGCACTGTTATGCAGTGAAATCATAAGTGTAATACAACTAACTACTTGGGGTTAAAGAATGCACTGATTAAAGTACTAGAATAGGATAAATGAGCTTTGTAAAAAAAGAATTAATTACCATGATCCAAAAGTCATGACTGAGTGAACAACTGACATAGTACATCAGAAATACAATTAATTTAAGAGAATTCCTTTTAATAGATCAAGATGTACATCGGTCTTTCTTAATATCAAAATTGATTATAAAAAGATTATTTAGACTTGATTTACCAAGATGCTAAGATATGTGTTCTGATATCAATACTTTATAAAATCCTACTGTTATTTATTAATACCTGGAAACAATTTTTTTATAACTCTACACTATATAATCTCAGAAATAAAGACTATGCTTGGTATATTAAAAAAGAGTATATATGTTTAAACAGTAGTTAAAATTAGCTTTCTTTTATAAAGAATATTCAGATAGAAAATGAGGATGTTATAATAATTATTAAAAATTAAGCTCATTTTTTCCAGCAATGACTAGAATGAAATAATGAACTGAGTTTAATTGCAGAAATAATTCACTCACCAGTATATGACTCTGTTTCCCCAGTATACTCTGTGAATATTCAACAAACATTTATGTTATCTTTTTTTATAAAACATTACTTAATTCATTTCATAACCTTCAATTTCAGTTCTATAAAGATGTCTATTATTAAAAATGAAGTGTTTGAAATATACATAATTTCCTAAAATAACCTCTACATAAAGATACAAGAATGTACTTCTGAAAAAAAGACAACCTACAACAGTATTGTTTTTATCATAAATATGCATCAAGTCAAGCCATGCCATATATGAGTTGTAAGCATATGAAAAATAGATGATGTTATGTAGAACAGAGGATACTTGTAGCAGAAACAAAACATTATGAATAAAGACTAGTAAAATGACCAACCAAGCAAACATAAATAAAACTCTGAAGACACTGTAAACATAATTGCAAATTTATTGTTTTATTGAAAAACATCCAAGGAGAAGGGTATTGCCTAAAACCTTTCACAGGTCTCCTGGATATGGGTTTGGATAATAAAGGTAAGGTTATGGAAGTCACAGGACAGTTTATGTTTACCACAACAAATGAACTAATCAAAAGCCAATTCCGGAGAGTGGCCATCTGAGAGTAGAAAAAGGCCATGTCTTGGCATTTTGTCCTTGGGATATATGCCTCAAAACAATATGAGTGAGAGACTCAAAGAGGCAGGATAGGTGGGAAGGATAAAAGGAGATAAATACAAGCCAAAAGCTCACTAGAGCAAAGATTGTGATAATAAAGTTAGTAAAGTGACAATAACAAGAATGCACAGCAGTGTGCGAGTGGTTGGAGAAAGCTAGTAAGTGCCTGATTGCCAATCAATCGCCTTGTTCTGTATGATGTCCAGGTTAGTAATAATTGCAGAAATGGAGCTACTCCATATGTGGGAGCAGAACACCATAGTAAATTTAATTGCATATTGTAGAGTTCAAGTAACTTCAGACTTTTAATAAGAAGTCCCTGTTTCCTTAAAGTTGTGATATGGGTGCATCATGAGAGATCAAGCATATGGACTGATTGAGATGGGTGCAGTGAGGTGCCAGCCATGATCAGTGGTAGTGGTGGTGAAATCTTGCTTCACTTGTTTGTAATGAGGAAAAAACCAGGTTATAGTTTGGTTAAAAAAAGACCAGCTTGTTTGCACCCCAGAGCAAAGTTTTACTCAAGATCAACATTTATCGCTCCGGTGTTCAATCTGTCTGTGGCTGGGGGTTTGGTCAAGTGAATATGAACTCCTTGTAGAGTGAACTGAGAACCATTGAAAGAAAAAAAAAAAAACAAGTTCTGCATAAGCCACATGGAATAATAGAGTTGAATAATGTTGATATTTGTCTGAATTATTGAAAATATCTTCAGAAAAAATTAAACATTATTATTGTTAAAAATAAAGATGACTATGAATATTATCTCAGTGAAACTCCATTTTTATATGTAATGTATATGAATTTTACCAATAAATACAAGTACTAAGATACTTAAATAAACAATCAACTGTACCTAATACAGAAATCATTGGCGATTATTTTAGTATGCATCATATGACAATTTATGTGAAACTTTTATACAACAGTCTTTCTCTATTTAAAGTAATAAAAACAAGTATAAAAACACAATTTTAATAAAAGAGGAAAATATTGAAAGATCAACAGATTGCTCATTCCAGAACAATATCTTCTTTGCATGATCAGATAACATCCTCTTTGACATCACCATTCTTTAATGTTTATTAAGCAGCCATTAAATGGATTTTCATCATTTCTGTTGTTATGACTAACAATTAAACAATGAGAAAAGGTTTTAATTTTGTCTTTTTTTATAATGATTTTCAGCCTGTACAAGGCACAAGAGTTACTCGAGGTAGAGTGCTACAGAGTAAGGGGCGCAGTTGTTACAGATGTGTGTGAAAGATAATGGTTAACTCCAGACTTGAATGGGTTAAGATTGTAGTGATCAGAGAAGTATCCACTGGGAGTCAGTTCCATAAAGCAGCAGTTCATGGGGAGGAGCTGCTCAAGTGGGACTGATGTTTCATCAATGGAATACAAAGGGAAATGAGGATGGTTCGCTACAATATATGTGGCATGATGGATCTTAGCTGTGAAGGTTATTAATATGCATGCCAAACAGGTAGAGTAAAAATGAGAATATTTTTTTCCTAAAGAGGAATTTTCTTACTTATTTTCCCTTTAATTACAAAAACTATAAAAGTCATCTTAGAGTTAAATTGTTTTTAACTATTTTAGTTTATAAAAATAAAGAAAAGTCAGAAAAACCTTTCTTCTCATTGCTGTACAAATCTTTCATTTTATTTTAATTTGATCAGAGTGGCTTTTATTTACAAAAATTTGACAGTTAACACACTGTTGAAACTAATAAAACTATAGAAACTTCCTTCCTTTTAGAACTAGTGTAAGCACAAATAGTAACCACATGAATCCTAGAATTGTCAATTAGTCATTTACACTTGAATCATGAATGAATGATGCTTATATCCTTGAAAAAAAATTAAATCCTCAATTGATGATATCAGCTGATCTTTATATATATATATATATATATATATATATATATATATATAAAATCAAGTCATCCCAAGCAAGGCAGTAATGCCACTCAGACGAAAAGGGCTACTGTAAATGACAGAGAAGAAAAAACTTAAGAAACCCAATTCTAAACAGGAAACAAAGGATAAACCTCTACTCCTGTTCAAAAGACCTGGAAGGTGTATGAACCAGATGATAGACAAACCTATACCTGTCATTTAAGGGTTAAAGTTCAGTATTTTTATACTTGTTTTTTATAAATGTAAAAATCCCATTAAAATGTTTAAATAATATGCAGTTGTCATATGATGCAGCTAAGTAAATCTGTTTTTATGTAGTGTTATATTCAAATTTTCATGATGCTAGACATTGTAAATTCCTAACTAATTTTTTATATATCAGATAAAATCAGAAGAGCAGCAAGTAATAAGAATGGTGTGAATACTGTGATAATAATTAAGAAACTTGATAAGAAAGACTTATATAAATTTATTCAATAAATACCTAATCCCATTAACAGACAGTGAAGCAAGTAAAATTAACATCAGCAGAAATTTGGGATAAATATCCCAAATGTATATGATTTATTGTTAAGTATCACACAATTAGAAACTCACCAACTGTGGTTTCAGCTTCAGCTACATTCTCTGTGGATAGGTAAGAAATATTCATATCAACCAATTGACTAAACCGTATGAGGAATCAGAATTTTCTATCAAGATTAATTTATAAAAATGTCAACTAATTTATAAAATATACAAAGAAATTTACATTTTTACTCTTTCCATAAAAATGGTGAAAAGATTAAAAAATACTTTTGAAAATAAGTGCAAAATTTTTTGTTAATTAATGTTGAAAAAACACTTTCAGAAATCTTTAATATTTGTTCCTATAAATAAAAAAAAACAGCATATCAAAAGAACAGGATTTTACCTTGACAACACTATTATTTTAACTACTTTCACTCCTTAGCAATGTTTATTGTTTTAACCATTTAGCATTCAACATGCTTGAACTGTTCCCATAAATATCGGCTCTCAAAGTCTCAGCTTGTGGGACTTCCTGTGTTATCTGTGATGATGTTGTCATATATTATGACAAAATATACATAGGTTGGATTAGACAGGTTGAACATGATGATATTTACAGGACAGGTTTGGGTGGGCTGAAAGCTACAGGGTTAAAAAGTAATTATTAGAATTTTAATAATACCTAAACATTTGATGAAAGTGAATTTATACATTTTCTTTTTTCTTTAGAATTGATAACAAAAATAATACACATAAATTTATTTACCAGATTGTTTATTTACACTATTTATATTATATTGTTTATTAGCAAAATATCAGTTAATTGCCAATAATTCAAACTTATTTAAAATGATAAATATAGGTACCTCCACTAATTCAGTATACATAAGGTTTAAAATTAATTTTAAAAAAATGAAAAAGCTTTCTTGAAGTTTTAATTGAAAAATAAAGGATTTAAAGTTTACTATTTCCAGTAAGCAAAATACTCTGTGGTGTATCTCAAACAGAAATTATATTGCTCAGAATAGATTTTTTTTCATTAAAACTGATCAAAACGACCCTTTTTGACAGATTTGTAAAAAAATTCTTGGGTTTAAAAATCTTGCAAAAATAAAATATTTATTTCTGAAATGTTATTTGAGGAAAATTAGCAAATTTAAAGTTAAATTAATCTGATTTGAAACAAATATTACTTACTTATAGTATAAAATGTTGTATACAAACATTTATGTGTGGGGGTATTGTTTTTCTGATGTGTTAATTGATTTATTGACAGTCAATCGACAGCTGTTCATAGTTAAATATGGTGAAGCAGACAACAAAGTTTGTTTTTTTTTTTTCACTGTAAGGCAGGGACAACCCTTAAAACAGGTGACCTTTTAATGCTAGATTTATTGGTTTGTACATCCATACTTCAGAAATTCTGCACATAATCACACATACAAAAAACAAATTGCAACATAATCACACATACAAAAACAAATTGCAATTCTTTTAAAAATAATCGGGGTCATCAGATTGTAATAAGCCTTATAATATAGGATTAGTAAATATAGTTTTACTTAACAATATTTCCTAAGAATTATCACATTCAAAATGAATCTTAAAAGATTTAAAATCTTTATTAATTATTCAATTTATAATTGCAAAAAATGAAAACAAATTTTATAAAAATTAATTTTTCGTCATAAATCTTTTTTCTTCAGACAATATTCATAAAAGCAATTAAAAGTTTCTCCATTAAATAATGTCTTAGTTTTGTGTTATTTTTATTTTTCAGTTCAGAACAGATTTTCAGTAAAAATGGACCTGATTATGCAAAAAAAAATTTGGTGATTTAAATTCTTCAAAGAATTTTACTTTTAACTAATATAGTCACTAAAAATTATCTCGTTGAATTTCTCAAGTTTTCATAAAATTAAGTAAGTGGTTGAAACACATGTAAAATATATATATTTACCAAAAGTTTCTAATAAAAAATATTCAAAAATAATTTCATTCATTTGTGAATGAGTCCTGAAAATTTAATTCAAATCCAACAATTATTTGATTTTTGCAAGAATTTCTAAATTAATGTGTCTGTCACTAAAAAAAAAAAAAAAAAAAAAGGACAAAATTTGCTATGCTATGTATGTTAGTACAACCACTGACATAGGAAAAACAAGCTTTTTAATCAAAATTTCTAATGTTCTAAAACAGAGTAAAAAATTTAATTAAATAATCAAAAAATACTTTGATCCTTCCACTTAATAATAACATAACAATTTTGAGAATAAAACTATGTTTTCATTACATTTGGATCATGTTTTCATCATGGTATGCTGATTTTTTAGTGTTTTTGTGGAGGTACCTAGATAAATAATAAGGATTTCCTTATAGTTGGCTCACATATTTAATAATTTAGTAAATTTTTATAATTTATGAATAAAAAATTGTTTTCATATTTATTTCTTTATAAATTGGTAAATGATAAATATTGCATTGCATTAGTTTTAATACAATTGTATTCATTTTTAGAATGTTGTAAATATAAAATTATGCTTGTAAATGAACAATCTAATAAGTAGTGTTTAATATTTTGTCTGTAAATGCTCAAGAACAAAAAAAATGTATGAATTCACTTTCATTTAGATTTAGGTTTTATTACAATTCTAATCATCACTTTTTAAAACAAACATTGCCAAGGAGTAAAGGTAGTTAAAATAATAACAGTGTCATGGAAAAAGAACATTCTTTTGAGACACAGTTTTTTTTGTGGGCACAAAGGTTAAAGATTGCCATACTTTTTTCATTATCAGATGTTTGATTATTGATATATCATAATTTCTAATAAATTCAATCCAAAATATTTGGAATTAAATATTGTTCTTTAAATATCAGAAGAGTATTTTCACTCACCAGAATGAGTTTTTGTTTCAGCAGACCATTCTGTAGAGATGTAACAAATATCCATATTAATTAAATATTAAAAAGTTGATCACTATATTAAAATATTACAATTCTCTACCTAATGCTCTTTTTCTAACAAAATGAATAAATCTATTAAAATTAATATTTTCTTTAATTATTGAAAAATGATTAAAACATTCATTTATTTTAAAATAAGCCTTTACATAGTTGCAATTTTTATAAAACTCTACCAAATATCTCAAATAAAATATCAGTAAGTTATAGAGCTTTTTCTCAGATAAATTAGCAATATAAAAGTATAATTAAAAATAATAAAATTATGATACAGAAAAAGTTCAGAAAATATAAAAAGACCTACAAAATTAGTAAATTTTAAGTTTTGAAATTAATATCAAATTCTTTCTAATCTACTCCTCTTTCCAAACATAAAATCAGAATATTATTAAAATATTTAAGAAATTTAAATAATTTTATAGATAGTTTGGTAACAAATGTGATCATTGTTTAAAAATCTAATGATTTTCTAGAGAAACAAACTATAAAATTATTTACCAAAACAGTAAATTACATATTTAATATATTTGAGAAAAATAATTATCACAATCACATATAGAGATATAAAGATCGATTTGATAAATATTTTGCAAAGAATAGTCCTAATTAAACTAAAAGATTTATTTGTCAATTTTACAGAAATTGAAACTCACCAAATGTGGATTCTGATTCCACAGTATATCCTGCTTGCAGAGAAGGAAAATTAAAATTAGATTTTTTTCTTTTAATAACTTCTAAATATTTTAAATATCATGAACTTGAAAAATTACTAACTTAAAAATTTTAAATATATCGAAAACAGCACATATTTTGAATATTTTTAACATACTTTAGCTTAAAAAATTTCTATTAAAAATATGGTGAGATATTTATTCATATTTCAAATATAGTAGATAATAGATGCATTAAATATGCTTATATATTCACTTTTTAATGTTAAACAATATATTTAGCAATATTGTTATTAATTTTGGACATTAGATCTATTTTATTATATTTGTCTCACAAGAATATTTAACTCACCAGAACGTGATTCTGTTTCAGTAGACCATCCTGTGAACATGTAATAAATATTTTCTTTACAATTTATTGCTTTTTAGACACAACAGTACTTCATTATATATCTTATTTTATAAATTATGATTCAAGCATTTAATATACTTCAAAATAATTTCATCTAAATGTTTTTTATCTAAAAATATTTTTGTGAAAACAACAAATTGTTTCAATTTACTAATTAAAACTAGTAATGAGTTACAAAAATGTAGACGGCTACTTTTGTCCAGTTTAAAATAAAAGAAGATAAATCTAGTATTTTATATACATCTAAATTATGCTTTAACTTTAAGATAGAGTTAACATCACAGAAGCAATATTATTAGCTGAATGTGCTTAAATATATGATTTGTTTATTATAGATTAGTTACAAAAATAGATATATATGTGTAAATTATATCACAAATTATAATCATCCAAGATAAGGATTTATTCTTAAATATCACTTAAGTAGAAACTCACCAAATGTAGTTTCAGATTCAACAGTTTGTTCTGCAGGGATAAAACAATAATTTTTCTTTAATATTTGATTTAAATAAATATTGGATATTATTTATAAAATGTTATTCTCATAAACTGATAAGTATTTTGTATATACTTAGAAGACATGACATATACTAAAATATTACATTCTAAAAATGCTTAAGTTTAATATACATAATCAAATTTAAGTAAAGATTTAATTAAAATTTAAATTTTCACTCAATTAAGTTTTTTAGCAGTTTCATATCACAAGTAATATTTATACCAACTATATATATTATTAAAAACCCTGAGTTTTACACAGTTCATGTAGAAATTAGATAAAGTAGGACCCAAAGTTAAGCCCATCACTATGCCATCAGTCTGTGTGTAAATATTACGATAGTGATCATAAAATGGTACTTGTGTAATGCAAGACAGTAGGAGTTTCCGTAAAATATTTGGTCTAATATTAGGTGTGAGCTCATATAATCAGTATAAGCTCATATCTAATATTAAACCAAATATTTTATGTAAACTCCTACTGTCTGCCACCACACAAGTACTAGTTTATGATCACTTTTCTGCCTAGTCAGTCATGGATTGAAAGAGATATGTTTGCCCAAACATGTGTCAGGTATGACTGACTGATGATAATATTTACACACAGATTGATGGAATGGTGATGGGCTCACCTCTTGTTCCTTCTATGTATGCCAGGATGTAGACGATCATGGTTCTCTACAAATTTTTGTCTTTTTTTTTTTTTATTTCTCCTAAGCCTTGTTCTGCCATCAATTTAATCAAGTTCACTATGTTATGTGTTGTTTTCCTCTGCCCCTCTTGCCTTCAATCTGTCTTGTGAGTATCAAATTTTCCAAGATCTTTCCTAATTATGTGTCTTAGAAATTTCAAGTGTCTCTTTCTGATCTTAAGTATAAGTTTGCTTTTGTTTTCCATTTTGTCTACACTACTTTATCTAATTTCTATATGAACCATGTAGTAAACAACATCTTTAATAATTTCAACAAACCCTCAATATATATATATATATATATATATATATATATATATATATAAAATACACTTAGGTATTTGTTTTAAAAGAATTGAAAGAGTATTTTAATTGAATTTCATTATAATAGATATTTTAGATCTATTCTATTCCATATTTATATCCTCAGAAAAAACACTTCACTCACCAGAACGTGATTCTGTTTCTGTAGACCATCCTGTAGTGATGTAACAAATATTTACTTTAGATTTTTATTAAATTAATCATTAAACTAACAATAAATCTATCTTAATATTGCTCTGTTTAAAGGATTTAATATTCATCAGAAATGGGCTTTATATTGAAAAATTTATTTAAATATCATTCCAAACGAATTATACAGTTTATTGATCAATAACAGTGATAAATGTTATATGAAATCATTCTTTCAAATTTTTTATTGAAAGTGTTTATAATGGCTGAATGCTCATTTCCAGGTATGTCTGTCTGTTACAGCAGCTAGCCATCCCTGTTGCAGATACCTGCTCAGGCATATTTGTATTTGTTCAACACCAACAGTGCCTACTTGTAGTTTATACTTCAACTATGCTGAGTAAGCCTTAGTTAGTTTTTAGGAAAGAGCACACCATCTGGCATGATCAACAATCTGAACAAGACAAGTATGCTCAAATTTCTAATGATGAAACATGAAGCTCACACAACCATCGATAAATAGTTCTGTCTACCTAAATGCACTCAGGTGACATATGGCTTTCAGGCTCTTTCCAAAGCTTCTGCAAAGTGGAATTGTTCCTTAGGGCTGATAACATAAGAAAGCCAGCTTCTTGACAAAGAATCATGTTGAGATTTGAAACTGGGTCTTGTGGTTGGAAAATCAAAATTTTAACCACTTGGCTACATGAATATTTGCAAGTATTTAAAAAGTATCTTTTTCTAAATGCTTTCTTCAAAAACAGAATGAATATTATCTTCAGTTTCTTCAAATACTTATTACTTTTATGATTAAAAATATCCTACTAGCTGTTATAATCAAGTATAGTCTTAGATTAATTTTTGGCATTGTCTTCTCTTAAAATATCCTAAAAACAAATTGGCTGATAATAGTTTATTCCTTAAAGTAACATAAACAGAAACTCACCAACAGAAGTTTTAGATTCAACAGCACTTTCTGTGAAGAGTGAAGAAATATTGACATTAGGTTTTTAAATGGTCCTTATGGGATTTTGTTATGGAATTATTTTAAATTCTAATTTATATAAAACAGTTATTTTCACTTTGAATAATTCGTATAAAAAACAAGAAACATATTCTTTAAAGATCTGATAATTCATTATAAACATTTTCATACAAGATGGCCCAAAAGTCAGCAAGAAGTCTGAAAGTTTAATAACTTGTTTTTAAGTTTTGTTCAGTTATTTTATAACTGAGGCTTTGGAGATTAACCATGTAAAAATACATGGCTGAAAAATAAACACAAGTTGTTAAATCTTTCTACCAAAACCAAGGATCAATAATTCAAACTCAAAAAGCATATCATTACTATTACAGTATAAAATTTCCCAAGTTTTGAGAATAGAGGTTCAGTGAACTTCCACAAAGATGCAGACCACCTTTGGTTATATATGAAGGAATATTTGAGTGAGTAAAGAATATAAAAGAATATAAAAGATCTGAGCACATCAACTCTAAGGTGGTTCCAACAGGTTTGTCACTCCAACAAATTTTTAAAACATCCACCTGTTTCTGTACATTAATATGGGGCGACAGATCATAAACTGAGAACTATAACCAATCTTCTCAGGCAAATTTTGTGGACCTAACAAACACTGATTTTTTCCTATGGGGTTATTTCAAAGAAAAGGTTTATGTCAACAAGCCTCAGACTCTTCAACAGGCAGACATCAAAGCACTAGTCTGAAACAATGAGGGCAGTGACAAAAAATACCTTAGAAAAGAACATGTTTGTGCAAAGCTGAAAATGGACACCACTTAAAAGATGTAATCTTTCTAAACTAGTATAAACTTCTTTCCCATATCTACTCTCTACAGTATTGTGAATTAAAGTAAAAAAAAAAAATAAAGTTATTAAATTTTGAAACCCCTCTGTTGACTTTTGGACTACCCAGTATAATTTAATCTTTATAGTTATTTCTCATAAATCAGTTTTATTGCATAATAACAGAAGCAAATATATTTAAGAGGATCTATAAAGTTATTTTCATTGTCTTCCAAGACTGTCAAGTATAATTATTTTAATATGAATTAAACTTAAGCAGACAACTATTCTAAGTCTTACAAGAATATTTCACTCACCAGAATGAGTTTCTTCTTTAACAGACCATCCTGCAGGATGCAACAAATATATTCATAAAATATCTATCACTTTCATACTTCACTGATAGAAATCTTACTCAAGATAAACAATATCTATTCTATTAGGAGAAAATGATATATAAATTTTTATATACCAGAACAATGTTAGGAAAATTGATGACAAAGTGGAAAAAACTTTTTATGTGACATGTTTCATCCTTTAGGGCTTCATTAGATTAAAGCAATGGCTACAACATTTCACCTTTCTTGGCAGATCTTCTATTATCACAATGTGGGATACTTAATAACAAAATTGATCTAAACAAACAAAAAGTAAAAAAATCTAAATGAATTGCCAAACACATTTAAAAAAAAAAAAAAATGAAAATTAAAGGATTAAAATTTCAGCATCCCCTCTTCTTCATGCACATATAATAATATAAGCATCACTTTCATCCAATGAAGTCCTAAAGGATGAAAAGTGTCACATAAAAAACAAATTTTCCACTGTCATCTATTCTATAATATAAAATACACTGTGACTTTATATTTACAAAAATCTTACGGCAAGATCTTTCCCATTTGGTAATGAGATATTCCATTATCATGGTAACAGTAAGCATTACTCAATGCCAATAAGCAAATATGACTTGTGTTATCATTAGAACAGAATATCAGTAGACAGGGGAGATCAAGCTACTAATACATTGCTTTTTTATTGTTTTATGTTAGCTTTTCTCTTTTAATGAGTTTAAAAAATTCTTTCTTACATAAGAATTAATTGTATAAATAAGAAACCCAAGGTTAGTCATACAGAAAATATAACAAATGCAACTGCAAAAATTGCATAAATAATTCTTTCATTTCTTGACTAATTAAAGAATAGAATATTATCTTGTATTAGATGATAAAATATCTCAATCATTTTCAAAAGCAATCTGTCCATTATATTATTGACATTCATGATAAAACAAAAGTGAATGTAAAGTATTGTGCAGAATTTTAGAACAGAACCATAGAAACACATTAGTAAGTGAAAATAGTGACAATAAAACCATATGCAGAAAAAAACTTTCATCAAATAAGATATTTCTGAATTTGAAATTACCTCAATTTTTCAAGTTAATTTATCATTGAATCCATCGATTAGTAAATTTTTAAAAAAAGAGTCAAAAATTAATAATGCAGACACAGAAAAAGTAAAATGAATTTCAAAAGATTTAAGAATGAATATAAACATTAAAGAGCTGATCAAATAACAACCTGAACACGCCATAAAAGGACCACAGATGACGTTATCTGATAAACAATTTAAAATAATAGAAACGAACAGATTGGCAACACAAATATAAGCTATGAGCAGAAATAAATCATACAGGCAGAGTATCATATATTATCTATTTGATTACAAAGTAAATTTTTTCATCAGTACAAAATATAATATCAATGTAATAACTCTGCCATATAAGGATTTATTTCTAAATGCAAAACAGATGAAAACTCACCCAATGTGGTTTCAGATTCTATTGGATGTTCTGTAGATAAGTTAGAAATATTTACATCAGAAATGTTTTACAAGTGAATTTCAAATAATATAATTATTCATTTATATTCAATATAGGAGATTTTGAAGATTACATGATTATGTCTTTCAAAGATGCACAAGACTTTCTGAAGCTATTTAAAAAGTCATATCTGACTGAATTTCTGTAATGAAGAGTTATCATTATTCACATTATTTGCACTAAGACAATTATTCTCATCTTTGTTGTTGTTATTACAATGTTTTGGTCTTCATCAAGTGTTTTTTGATCTGGGTAACAGTCAAGATATCCCTAGACATGAACAGTAGAATGAGAACAATCTATCCCTGTAGATTAAATAAAGTGTTCAGTGCAAAATTTCCAGGTTAGTCAGATTGACAAAAACTGAATTGGAAATAACTTTATAAATATTAATGATATATTTCATCATTAGGTTGTATTCATAATGATTTTCCTTTAAATAAATATTGTTTTAAAGATATTTTTATAAAATAAAACTTATTGACAGCTATTTAACTTAGATTACCAAAAATAATTCATTGTTGTTACAAGAATAACTGCACTCACCAGAACGTGTCTGTGTTTCAGTAGACCACTCTGTGAAGAGGCAACAATTGTTTATCAATTATATTGCCACATTATATTGATAAATAAAACAGAACAAAATTAAAAATGTCATTGAATGAATCAAAACCCCAATGATGATGATCTTCTAATCAATATAAAAAGATTGCAAATTATAAGTATCAAGTAAAATTACACAAAATATCATAATAAAAGCCCAAATAGACTGTTTAATTAAATTGGAAGCAGAATAAAGCAAATATTATATCACATAAAAACTATTTTATTCATTGTAAAAGAATATTTGCCATTATACTAACAAACAAATTATTTCTTTATTTATCCAAATAAATTAATAAAGCAGACACAAAATATTAAATTGCAAAACAAAACATTAGAAAGAACTCCAAATCATGACCAAAAGATCAAAAACACTAAAAACAATAATAAAAGCACAAATGACACTTTATTACAACAATGGACAGATCATAACAGAAATGACCAGAGAACAACACTTATCACCATATTTGAAGACAAATACAGACGGGACTCGTACAGGACATGGCTCAATGACAGATAATTCAAAAGAAAACTAATAGAAATAAATCAATGAAGCAGAGTCACATATTCTATTTATTTCATAATATTTCTGCATTAGTAAACAATGACTGATATGAAATAACTCTGCTAAGAATAGATTTATTTCTAAATGTTTCACCAAGTGAAACTCACCAAGTGTGGTTTCAGGTTCAACAGCACGTTCTGAAGAGGTCCAAAAAAAATTACATATTAGGATATTTATTGAGAATGATAAGAGGTAGTAATTGTAATATCATTTTAATCAAAAAAGTATATCTTTTATTTATTAAAAATTGTAATAACAAAAATATTTTATTCTTCTTTTCAAGAGGATTTGAATATCTAAAAAATATGATGTCAGGATGGAAATAACACATCATATGAAAAAAATCAAATTATATTTATTGCTGTATTTTTAAGTTTATAAATCCCTAAATCATCTGTAACTTAAAATAATTAAGTTAATCTTTTTTCTGACAACGCAAGAACATTCCACTCACCAGTATGTGATTCTGTAACCGCAGACCAGTCTGTGAAGATGCAACAAATATGCAAATTATTTTTCTATTTTAAAAGATTTTTATGCATTTAGATAAAGAAGTTTTAAACATTTATACCTTCAAAATATCCAAGGAATGATTGCTCAATTTTATGATGAGTTTGCTATTTTATATTAAAATATTTACAAAGCCCAGCTATCAAAACTAAAGATCTGCATGGGCCTTTTTTATATGTAAAGAATATTTTACAAAACATAAAATAATTAGGAAGTTAATGATAAAATCTGTATATTTATTTTAATGAATTACTGAGGAACTCGAAGGAAAGAAAAACAAATTAGAGAAAGGAATATAACAATGAAGTATCATATTTTACAGCATATAAAACATTTTTTCTAAACCAAAATCTGTAAAAACTTAATATTTAACACTCTACATCATCTTTAAATAAATCTTCCACTTTTACTGTATATGGAATCCCCTCAAAATATAGTGTTTTATATATTAGTTCTATATATTTGAAATTTGTCAAGATTGTTTTAGGTGTTGCCATAGAAGGATATGACAACACAACCAAGAAATTCAAATTCAATTTGCATTGGCAGGACAAACATTTTGCTTGGTGAAAATAATCACCTACCGAGTGCTAAAGGTTGGAAGCCACATGCTATTACATTGAAATAAACCTTTATCTTAAACATTGTATTTTCTATCCATAATTATCAAAGATTTGAGTGATAACAACCACTCATTCTGGATAAAAGCAGTAGATTACTTGCATTATTTACATTATTCGGACTGTTATGCTCATCTTCATTGCTATATTCACAACATTTCAACCATTGTACACTCAGGTGATTGGAATTTCAAACCAAACCCTTTATTTCGTCCACCAGGGTAGATTATTCTAGTTCCACATGCCATGCCTCTTCCAGATACCTCTGTTATTTTCCTTTAACTCAACTCTCCAAGTTTTGGTTCACCACTGCTGTGGCCTGGTATTGAACTCACAACTCTTTGTGTCTAGTCACTGGATCTAACCAACATCTTTATCCACTGGGCATGTGGAACTAGAACAATCTACCCTGGTGGACAAAATAAATGGTTTGGTTTGAAATGCCAATCATCTGAAGAAGCTGAAACCTTGTGAATATGGCAATGAAGATGAGGATAACAGTCTTAATAATGTAAATAATGCAGGTAATGATAATACCTCATCTCAGAGATATAGACAAGCAGTAGATTGCTTTTGAAGATAGTGACAATTTTATTTTTCATATTTTTTTATTTACTTAAACATCATCCTGAATGTCAACAGTTGTTTTTCTTTTTCAGTCATTACCAAGAAAAATTAGATTTATTTTATATGCTATAAAATACAGTACATGAAACCTGAGAAACAAATTACATCCAGTTTGAACTTGAATATGAAAAGAGCCACAGTAAAATTTATGAATCTGAGTTACATCTTTATAGGAAAAGAGAAATTCTTCAACACTATATTTAACACAATACTAAACAGTGAGTTTGGACATCAAATTTAAAAGAAAAACAAATACTCATCAAAGATCACGCATGATATAAATGATAGTACGACACAGAGGTCAGTGGAGACTGATAGATATAAAACAAAGTATTTGATCATCTTCATGGCATTATAGAAGTTTGTGGATGCATACAGGAGAGAATGATGGAAAGAATGTAATTATATATGCATAGGATGAGGTATTGTAATTATTTACACTATTTACAATGTTCAGACTGTTATCTTAATTTTTGCTGCCGTATTCATGACATTTCAGCTGTTTTACACTCTGGCCTTCGTCAGATGACTGGAATTTCAAACCAGCCAATGCATCATGAATATGGCAACAAAGCTGAGGATAACAGTTTAAACATTGTAAATGGTGTAAATAATATGTGCAGGAGTTATGGATGTTTTGTATCCACATGTAGTAGCTTATGCTAAGCCATATGGATGAAGGAAGGTATATGTTTTCAAATGTAGCAGAATAATGTTAGCTATCTAATATCACCAGCTAGTTGTGCAAATGTCATATTTCATCTCTGGGTAGGTTACAATGACTGCAGCATCATAAAATGGACAAAATTAATTTATCAACTAAGGTTTTGGTTGATAGAAAATCAACCAAAACTTGAGTTGACAAATTAATCCATTTATATACACATCTATAGATCTGCTTTGAAAAGGTCACTTGCTTCTCATTGGCTTGTGGTAGATTTCTGATTGGTTGGCTAAACTATTTTTAGAAATGGTGAAATGTTGGTCTCCTTTTTATTTTTTGTTTATTTCTTTTCTTATATCCTGGTTGTGAAGGCTTTCCGATTGGTTGGTCAAACTATGGTGTTGTTTACCTGGCAATTTTTATTATCTATCTTATTTTTAGAGATGGTGAAATTTTGGTCTTTTTATT
Source organism: Acanthosepion pharaonis (assembly GCA_903632075.3). Lineage (NCBI taxonomy): Eukaryota > Metazoa > Mollusca > Cephalopoda > Sepiida > Sepiidae > Acanthosepion > Acanthosepion pharaonis. The sequence continues at coordinate 1,147,573 of CAHIKZ030000791.1, forward strand.
GTTTATTTATTTCTCTATCAACACAGCAATAAATAAAAAGTGTCATTTTAATCATTATTCTTTCTTTTTATAATGAGCCTCTCGCAAAACAATTGATTTCTACCATTATTGTCATGATACAAACCTCCACCCATTTTGAGAATACAGAACAATAAATTTGAACACCACATATAGATAAAAATTAGAGTAAACACAATCAATTAAAAATACACTTGTACACAAAACAATATATAAAATAATAAAGACACTAAATGAATAAGTTTGCATCAATTTATGAAACAACATAAGTACTACAATTGACACATTACAAAATACTGACTGAACATCACTAGTTTAACAAAATCACCTTAGCATAGTACAAAAGCTAACAGTAATATAAAAAATGTTATCTAAAATACAGATATATAACTAATGTATATATGAAACACAAATGTCAATGAAGAATATATAAGTACATATATATTATACTCTGTTGTTTCATTACAGAGCAAATACTCTCTCTAAACCAACCCCCACTAGTACATGGAAAAAGATGTTTTTATAAAATATAATATATAAATAAGGGCTAATTCACAAATATCACAGGCAGAAACTCACCAATAGTGGTTTCAGGCTCAACTGGGTGTTCTGTAGCAATGAAAGAAATAATTATATTAGATGTTTTTCCATACCACTGAATATGTTAAAAATTGGATATATTAATTTTTCATATATTTAATGCTTAAAATTTAGTCATGTTTAAAACTTCCTGAGAAAATATAATCCACTATTTTTATAAGTAGTATTATCAATATAACTTAGTTGAATAATATTTTACCAACACTGAGAAGTTATGATCATTTTTAATATGAAAGCAAACTATCAACTGTAACAATTTTTAAATAATTATATAAAATAATTTCTCTTTAAAAATGTTGGTATCAAAGTATTTGAAAGAATGTGTAACTTATTATAACAAAATAAATTAATGATTATCATAAGAACTATATATATATATATATATATATATATATATATATATACTTATAGAAATTTAAGAAGTTTAACCTTCATACCAGAAAAAAAAGCTGTGTTTTTTTCTTGACACCATTATTACTGTATACTTCTTTGACAATATTTATCAATTTAAAACAGTATATTTAGAATTTTGATAACAAAAATATTATTACAGGTGGTGATATGTATGTTTTATGGTGTAGTTTTGTTGAAGTTATATTTTGGAAAACAGTTTGATTTCTTTAAGAAATTGTAGGACAGAGGTCAGCAACCTTTTAAAGAGAGTGGTACAAAAAGCTATGCAGTGTCTTGGAGGAGGACCATGATATCAAATGTGCTATAATAAATTGTCTCGACCTGAGACCGTTTGGTCCAGAAGGTTGCCTTGGTCTGGAGGTTTAAAGAAGAAACAATGAAGTTAATGTTATATTATTTAAACAAGGTTCCTTATTTTACTGCAGGAATAACAGGATAACTAACACAATCAACAAAAAATGCAAATTCCTTACTACAAACAAAATACAGTTAGAAATAGCAAATTATTTAAGGAGACATTTGTTTCTGTGTATTATTTGATAACTTCTCCACATCAAGTGAAATATTTATCAATGACAGGAGCAAAAGATCATCCAGGTGATCATCACCCAACCTTGTTCTTATACAACTTTTAGTATATTTCATTTTTGCAAAAGGTTTTTCACATGCATATGTACTTCCAAATAATGATACTATCATTTTTGCATCATTCAATAGGCTTTTATATTTTCCGCCTGGCAAAACATATTTCTTACAGAAGTCAGCACTGCATTCAGAATAAAATTTTGATGCCAAAAATTTGTCACACTGTAAGTCAATTAACTACAACTAATATTTTTCTACTACTTGCTCCACAAATTGATTAGTGTTCAGGTGCTAAGTTGGCAGTGTATAGCCTGGGGGCTGCCAACCTATTTTATAGGATATTATATGGATTAATGTCATGAAGGAGTTCTTTCATGTTGGTTATTTGGTTAGCAGCATATCAACTTCTATGGGTTATTTAATGCTGAAATCTAAAGATTTTTAACACAATTCTATGGCTTCAACTAAATATATTTTGAACACAATTGTATGCCTACAACTACAGATAAAATGTATTATTGGTAATTTGTTATATAATAATGTATTGCTTGTATTTTTATACATTCATAGTGTTTTGTTTGAGAGTTTTTGCCCATAGCTGGGACCCTAGCAGGTGCTACCACCCTGGGTAAAATTTGACCTGGGAACAACAGCAATTAAGAGAGTTCCATGTTCCTGAAAACCTCCAATCTCCTGATAAGAGGCATTGCTGCCAGATATGTCAAAATGTTTTGTTTTCTCTTGATACTGCTAATACTGTATACTTTGTTAACAATGTTTATCATTTTAAAATGCTATAGTTAGAATTTTAATAACAACAAAAATGTTACACACTGTATAGTTGCTAGATTTTATAATTACAAGATTATAAAAATATGTGAATATTTGAATTGATTGGCAATTAGCTGATGTTATGCCAACCATTCCAAAGTATACATGTTGGCAATTGTTTTGGTCAAGGTACTTAGTGTACATTCTTCATTTAAGGTTTCTTTTCAGTTATCACTTGGCTGACAATAGATAATCTATCTGCAGATTTTCTAGGCACACTTTATGCAAATTTATAGCAAAATTAGCAAAGATTTTAAAAAAATTTCTCAAAATTATATTTTCAAAAAAAAAAAAAAAAAAGGGAGTAGGAAACAGGCTAATTGCTGGAGTTTCAGGTTTTGGATTTTTATATTAATTAAGCATCCTTAATCCTAGACCATAATTATAAAAAAAACTAGAAAATTAAAACAATAAGTATTCTGAAATATAAAGTATTCTAAGAAGAAAATGTATAATATTCAGAAAAAAATTTATGTTTATCTAAGTTTTCTTGTCTTATAGTTCACAGCTGTTTTTATAAATTTAAGAATAAAATATTCTTTTCATAGTTATTTATTTATAAAATGGTAAATAAATATTGAAGCGTGTTCATATATTTTCATGATTTTGTAAATGTTTATAAAATTTTTAATAAAAAATTTGTTTTGTTTTCATATTTATTTCTTTATAAAATGTTAAATAATAAATCTTGCATCTTAGTTATTTCACTATTTTAATAATCTTGTAAATAAACTATTTAACTAAATAGTGTATAACATTTTTGTTGCTTTTATTATTCCAAACATAGTGTTTTAAAACAATAAAAATAATTGAGGGAGTATACAGTAGTAGCAGTGTAAAGAGAAAAACATTCTTTTAACTCATCAATTTTTTGCATGTACGAAGGTTAAACTTTGCTTGATTTTTATATCTAAATAATTTATATTAGAAACATTTCAGATAAAATATCTTTCTTACAAGAATTTTTCACTCACCAGAATGCGATTCTGCTTCTGCAGACCATTCTGTAGATATGTAAAAGCAAAAGTATATATTATATATTCTTATACTATATCAATTATTTTTTACCTTAATTCCATAAGTTACATCTTTTCTATATTTTTATTCAGTTTACAAACTAATATTTCATCACTTATTCTGTATAGAGAAAATATTTTTTACCAAGAAATTCACAATATAATTATCACACGAGTAATACTTTAAGTAATTATTATTGTTGTTATTGTTTAATATTGATAGTTTGATGACTGAAGTTGTATAATAAAACCATAGAACAAGAAATTCTATTATAAAGAGTTTTAAAATAAGCTGCAAACTATCTTCTATTATAAATCATCTGACAATATATTTAAGAAAGTAAAATCAAATTATGTTCAAACAAACCATTAGCATTAAATATTATGTAAAATAATTTGAACAAAAAGCAATAAAAGAATGAAATACACAGAGATAAGTAAAGTATTATTTGAAAAAAATTTAAAAAATAAATCAATGAAGCAGAGCATGGTTTGTCTCCCTTGACTAAAGAACTCTCCAAATCAAAACCACTACAAATATATTTTTCTACAAAACTATTCTCAGCTGAATAAAGGTCAACTCTTTATTTAGTTTAATTCCCCCTCCCTTCTCCTGTTAGGTGACAGGCATTTTGAAATCCAAAGGTGCATTGGATTAGCAAAAGAAGCCTTCCAAAGCCTAAGCAAGAAAAGAGTGCTGAACTGCTATGTAACATCAATACTCTTGTATGGCAGTGAATGTTGGACAGTCTCCTCACAGATGAATAGGAGAGTTGAAGCAATAGAGATGTGGCTCTACAGAAGAATGTTGAGAATAACATAGACTGAACATGTGAGTAACAAGGATTTTTAAGAAAAGTGGAAACAAAAAGGTTACTTATCAATCAAAAAAGATAATTGGAAATACTAGAAAATATAAAGAGAATAGAGGGCTTGGAGAATTTGACACTCACAGGACAGGTTGAGGGCAAGAGGGGAGAAAGTACACTCTAACAAGCTTGTGTAAATAAATGTTAGAACAAGGAGTTGGAGGAATAATGAAAAGAAAAACCTAGCTAAGAGTTATAAAGGATAAGAAGTTAGGGAGAGCCATGATCATCCCTGTCCTGAAGAGACATAGTACATAGATGATGATGTAATATTATTTGAAATACATGAAAAAGGTATTATCACAGATGATTATAAATTATAAATTGGATGAATATTTGAAAATAATTTATTTTTTATCTTCATTGAACCTTATTATTGATGCTTTTGGAAACATGAAATAATGTATTGTCGTCTTCAAAATATCCTATTGTTCATACAGAACTTGAGCTAGTTCACCAATGACAAAAAAGACAAAGGAGCTTGATATCAATTTTACAAATCAGAAAAGGAAGATAAGATTTCCAAAGAATCACTAATTCGATGGTGCAATTCATAAAGAGCAAGCTTGAGTAAATGTAAAGCAGAACAAGGTTTAAAAGAGATAACAAATAGACAGGATTTATTAAGAGCTACAAAGGATGGGAAATTGTGGAGAGTCATGATCACAAACATCCTGAGGGGACACAGCACATAGAAGAAGAAGGTAATGTGAAAAACCTTCTTTGAGTTGGTTATCCTCACCAAAATTTATGCACAACTCGCAGATGTCAGAACAGGTACACCGATAACCCAAGATATAAAAAATAATTTGAAATCATGAGTACAGGAAAGAATATATTGCACCATGTAGAACTGTAACATCATAAACCAAGAAAAACAGCTTTATTGCAGCCAGTGTACTTGAAATCTATATTAAATCTTGCCAAAGAGCATCTAAACAAAAATAAATCATTCTAAGATAAATTTTTGTTGTTTGAAGAGACAAAGCTAGAATGTTTCAAGTAACCAATACATGTGACAGAAAAAGAATAAAAGTTATTTATCAAAGAACACCATCCCAACAGTGAAGTATGTAGGTAGTTCAATTATGTCATTACTTACTAAGTAGAACTTTATGCTAATGACATAACTATTTACTCTTGTCTTAGTAGCAAGCCAACGAGTTCAACAAAGTAAAACTGGCAACTGGTCTTAAAAAGGATCTGTAATCAGTGTTTAACTGGAGCAAGGAAAAACTTGTAAATTTGAACACCTCCAAAACAAAACAGAGTTCATTTAATCACCATAGAGAACATTTTCTGTCTGCTATTAGCATGGCTAATGCTAACCTCCAGGAGAGCAACTCTTTGCACCTTCTTTTTTCCTATGGTATATGGTGATTTAAATTAAAAATGAATATTGTGAAAAAAAATATATCAGAATTAGAGATGTTCAGTGAAAGTGAATGAAGTAAAAATTTCTACTGAAACTTGCCAAAAGTATGTTAGGTTGTTACACATGAAATGAAATGATGCCTATTTTGGTTGATTGTTGAGCCAGTCATCTAACAAAGTAACCTCCTTAGTATATAAAAAATCTTGACTTATTCCTGACTCTTTTTCTTTCTAGATAATTTTTCTTTCAATATATTGTTACTCATAAACCCAATGAAAATTATTACAATGCAACAATGTCAAGAAATCTTACTGTGTGAATGTAAACTGAGAAAAATAACCATTTTTGCTTCAAATTATTACCTGCGATGAGAAATGGATACTCTTTGACAACAGTAAGAGAGTTAGTTGTTAGATTCAAGTGAATCACCAAAACAATACCCCAAAAAGTTAACTGTTACTGTATGGTGGTCTTTCAGAGGGGTTATTCATTCTTGCCTTAAGGGAAAACAATAACAACAACCTCGTATGGTGGAGAAATTGAGTGTATGCATGAAAAATTGAAAAAGAAACATCCTAGGGATGGCCCAATTTAGCTGCACAACAACACACGACTGCACAGTTTTTAATCAACTGTCCAAATCTGCATCGCCTGAATTATAAAATTTTTGCCTCATCCTCTATATTCACCTAATCATCACTTATTTAATTATATAATTTAATTTTCATAAGCATAAAACATTTTCCAATAAGGAAGAGGTAATCAAAGCATTTTAACTGTTTATCACATCAAAGGATGATCATGTTTTTAAAGATGGATCAAGAATTTAAAGGTATGTTGGAGAACAGTCATTCATCAACATGATGCTTATTTCAAGTAAATAAATTAGTCATTTAACATTATGGAAGCACTTTATTCATTCCTATAGTGTCTCATTTCATGCATGACAACCTAATATTTGCGTAACTAATCTGAACATTTGGTGAAAGTCAGTTATGTGCCATACATGATACATGCTTAGGTGATCATGTATCTTTCGATACATGACTGATGAGGCAGATTTTTTTCCTGCAGTAGGTTGCCATTTCTTTCTGTGGTAGACCAGTTGCCATCCAAGGCTATAGAACCCAATCTGTCCTGCTATTTACCCATAGCTGGCAGGAAAAGAAGAGGATTCATACTGTTCCCAAGGGTATTAGCACAGAAGTGAATTTCAAACTCGGCTTTCTATTACTCCACTGTACCTGGTGAAAGTAACTGAACAAATAGGATTCACAAATGATTTTTTTATACTAATGTTCCATCAATACAAGGCCTAAGAGCCATTCAAGGTAGGAGGATAAGAAAAGGAAAGAACTGAAGTTCATGGAATTATGCAGGAAATATAATGTGTAACTATAGACTTGAAGAGGTCAAGATCATAGTGATTGGCAAAACACAGTTCAAGGCATCTGTCTTACAAAGCAGAAGTTCTTGGGAAGAAGCTATCCAAGTAGAAATTCTTACTAACAGAATATGAAGGGAATGAGGATGATTCAACATTGTGTATGTGGCATGATGCATACCAGTTGTAAAGATCAGGGGTGGTGGGACTAACAAATGTAGCTCAACAGAACATGCCATGAAAATAGTAATAGAGCAATGAGAGGCTTGTGATGGTTCATCTGTGAGAAAGAGGGGTGTATGATGGATTGATGTTTAATTGTGCATGGTATGTTAC
>CAHIKZ030000791.1:1160000-1200000 GCA_903632075.3 Acanthosepion pharaonis
ACTTCTGAATATCAAACTGAATGAATTAATAACAATTAGAAATTACTCTCAAAACTGAAAGTTGGTAAAGTTCAGAACTCCTTTCTTTGTAAAAGGAATCTAGTTTTAGTCCAATAAAAAACAAAAACCCAAAGTAACAGAAATAAATCCCAGAAGGTAAGTTTTTCACATATCTTTGTTATAATAAATGTTTAATATGTGTTTCACACTAGATCATATCAGAATAGACATTGCAATCAATTTCATACTATCAAGAAAGCCAGGATGGCTTCCCATCTGCAGATTCATGTGACCAGACTAGCTGTATATTAGTTGAAAGCATGGGAATGAGCCAGATGACAGATATATAACACATACAACAGTGGTAAGAGAGTGCAGTCTCTCAGATATCACAGATGAAAATATAAGATGAGGGATCTGGAGCCACACATGTGAACCTACAAATGCACACAGGCCAATGGAATGTAACAAAGTATCAAAGTGAAATAAAATGTAATGTTAAATATAAGATATTAAGTCTAATGTTATCATTGGTATGCACAAATTCATTATAACTGAAGCAAATATTATCCCCTTAAGAATCTGCTACAAAATATGCAACACTTTTGCCACATAAATTTTGTTATTAAATGCTAAACCAATAAAACTCACCTATTATACTTTCAGATTCAACAGGTTTTACTGTAAAAATGAAAGAGATATTCAATTAAACTTTCTCAAAACTATAGACGCTCTAATAATATTTATTTTAATATTATGAAGTATCTCATGTTTATATCTTCTTCAAATTTATAGTATATTTTAAGTATCATTTTACCTATCATTTATCATTTTAGTAGTATAAATTTTGGGAAATTTACAACATAAGTAAAATCTCTTAGATTATAATATCTTACATCTATATGCTTAATTACAGATATCAGATTTATTAGTTTAAGGCTTTTATTATTTTGATTATTGTTTCAAAGCATTTCACTCACCAGAACTTAATTCTGTTTCAGTAGACAATCCTGTGGATAGGTAACAGAAAATGACTTAGAGTATTTTATATCATTAATCATACAGGCAATAGTTCTACATATACATATTATATGCAAAATCAGAACATGGTTCATTGGTTGTGATAAACAGTGGTAAACTAACTTCTAAAATATTGGTTACCGGGAGACAGGATCACACTCACAACTGTGATGATATCATTTAACTTCCATAACGAATAAATAAAATTTTCAAAAATCCATATGGAAAAATTGGTACAATTAAAAACATTGTGGAAAGAAATGTATATTTCTAAGTAATTACAGTGTACATGTACTGTACATATTACTGGCCGTAGATACCAAATGTATATACGGAATGTAATAATTGAATTTTTTATGTATTTATTTTTGATTTGAAGTAATTTTTTGATATTTTTAAATATTATACTGCACAATTTACATATTAACAGATAATTCAAAAGCTCAATTGAACATTGCATGTCATTCACTATATTACAAGCAATTGTTTGTGTTCACTAGATGATTGGTAGAATCTGTCAATAATTGTTTCTGTATACATTTCATCTATCAATTCCTTTTCAATAGTTAACAGCATGTATGATTCCAAATTCTTCTCAGAGAGCAAATTTCTTAACTTTGTCTTTGTGATGTTGAGCTTGAAAAATTTCCTCTCGCATTAGACTTGAGTAACTGACAGTGTGCAGATGACTTTATAAAGTTCTTATTCATTTTTTTTGCTAAAACACTTGTCTGGGATTGTTTTTTTACTGTATTTCTATTTGATATAGGGAGCCCACTTGTCGTTGGGCAAGCTGACAGCCTGGCTAGCCTGCAAATGCTGATAAACTAAATGAATTCTTAACCTAGTAACATACTTGTTAAGGTATATTACTGTTTCAAACAATAGAAGAAAACAACTGAATTAAAGGTAGAATTTTATTTCATGTTTCTTTAAACTATTTAAACAGTTCAAGTAAAAAACAATAGTGATAAATAAACATTTTATAAGTTCTATTAAGAACTAGGGGGCTATGGTGAGTATCATCAGTGGTAATACCTTTGCGATGAAGCAGTCAACTCTGCTTTACACAAGTGAATTAGGATGCGGAACTGTACTGGTCCACAGCTTATATCCAAATCTTATACATGGCTCCAAGGAGTTGCAAAGGCACTGCATTTGCCACACCCAAATCAACAGCATCAACATACTGTCTAAAGTGTGAGGGTAGTCAAAAGTGTTTCTCAACCTGACTGGTGAAGAGGAACATCCTTCTCCAACCCACCTGTGTCAAGCAGCTATTGATATGCACCTAAGAGGTCAACAGCTTTATCAATGGCAGGAGGAACTTCTGAGAGGAAGGATGGGGTAACCTCAACATCCCCAGTGCAAAAGGAACCAGCAAGCCATTGAACTATTTTGACTTGAATGTCAACATGAAGCACAATTACAACAGGGGGAGTGGTGACCACAACAGGATAAAAATCACTAACTGAATAAATGATGACAATGATTAAGAATTCACTTAAATATGCAAAATTAATGGAGGATAAATATCAGGAATATAAAAGAAAACAAATAGATGCCTTAGCTAATTCGTCTCAAATATCATTACTATAGCATAATAGGTTTGATTCTCACTGAGTGCTCTATATGTATAGCTTTGTGATAAAAGTAAGCTATACTAATAAAAAACTATAAAATGGAACAAACTCTATACACAACCAGAATCATGAGTGACAACATTTGCTCCCCAGCCCAACAAATAAAAATAAATAACAAAGACAACATAAAAATCTAGTAACATGACTCAGTAGGAATAAATCATTCAAGCAGAGAATTCTATATTTTTTCATAAGAGGAATCATATCTTTTGACTAGGATGAGACAACTGAGATACCATATCTCTGCTCTATAATGATTTATCCAGACGGGTTACAAAGAAACTCACCAATTGTGGTTTCAGGTTCAACAGGATGTTCTGTGAACAAGAAAAACATTCTAATTAGCTGTCTTAAACACTTTACTCAAAATTGAATATATTAGTTAGTACTTAATCTTCAAGGAATAAATGTTAACTTTGATCATTTAGTAAAGTGTATGAAAAGAAAACAATTAACCCATTCTTAAAAGCTACAATTCTGATTATAATTCATTTCAAACATTTCTCAAGAATTAGTAAAACATTAACATTTAATTCCTCAATGGTATACGATTGTTTAAAAATGATTTGGTATACTTTTGTTTGGAACAAAAAGTATCATTTACTCAGGACTTTTATTTTCATATTACAGGAACATTAATTACCAAAGGTCTCCAACAAAATCTGGCTTCAAACGCCAACTTTATAATTGGCAATAAAAAATTTTATAAGTTGATAAATAGCTTCAACTGAAGTTTTAACATTGTTTTCACATGAAAAGTATCACTGCAAATTAACTCGATGGCACCTCAGAGAGGAAAAAGTATGCGAAAATCGCAAAGACTGAGATAATACATAGTCAGGTGCAAGATGGATGACTCATAGTTTGCATCATAATAAAAACTGAGACTTAGAGATGTTCAATGAAAGAGAATGATATCAAAATTTCCAATGAAATTTGCCAAAGGTATTTGAGTAACTAATCTAAACATTTGGCAAATGTAACTGAACAAAATGGATCCAAAACAGATTTTTTTATACTTATCTTCACTCAATACAAGACCCAAGAGCCATACAAGGTAGGTGTTATTGTGAAATGTTGAATGAGTATAAGGAAAGGTCAGGGTTATGCATGAAAGACAACAGTTAACCTTGAAATTGAACAGGTCAAGATTGTAGTGATTGGCAAAACATCCTGCTGGGGATCTGTTCCACAAAGCAGCAGTTCTTGGGAATAATCTATCCAAGTGTAATTTCCTCCTTACTAATGGAATACAAAGGTAATGGTGATGATTCACCCATCTGTATGTGGCATGGCAAGTTATAGCTGCGAATGTCTGAACTGGTGGAACTAATGGATGAAGGTTGTCAGAACATGCCATGGAAATAGTGATTGAGAAAATCTATCTAGCAAATAATCTTTATAATCAAAAATTACAACTGAGTAAGAAAAAAATTTCAAAATCAATCACAAAGTCTCTGGGAAGTATTGTGATATATATATATATTGCAAAAGAAAAATGACAGTTTTTAAAAATATAATTCCATTGATATCTTTTTCTGATGCATGAACTTTAAAAAGTGCAAAATCAGTGACAAACAAACTATATTCTAAATAAAAGCAACAATATATAAAAAAAAAAGAAAGAAAACACATGAATTCTTGATAAATTATTACCAGTAAATAGATACAATAACAAAATAACCAAAAAGCAGTAACAAAAATAGAATGCAAAAATGACAGAAGCAGAAAGAGTTTCTGGCATAGTAAGCAAAAACAAAAAAAAAGATAATTCTGTCTTTTCTGATATTTATACAATCAGATAGAAATCCCAATCAGAAAATATTTCATTCATAAAGAAAATCTTCAAATATGAACAGATTTAACAGTATTCTCTTGGTTAATGATATTATTTTTCACCTTTGGTTGTAAGTAAATTAAGAAAGTCAATGTTTTCTTACATATGTTCTTTACAGAAAGGATGAAATAAACAGAATATTGAAAGATATCATATATATATATATATATATATATATATATATAAATATATATATATATTATTTTTGGATAGATGTGAGTTTGTGACCCTGGGTTTCACGCTTTATCGATCATCAGACAACTGATTACTTTTTTAAAAATTTGGGTTTATGTAGATTGCGTGTATTGGTATTATTGTGGAAGTGGTGGGGGAAACTTCATCGCTTATGTCATCGTACTAACGCAAACATTGATGTATGCAGACACATATACATACTTGGTCGTCCGTCGGGACTCATACATATATAAACATATGTGGGCAATTTCGGATATGACATATGTATGTATACGGGTGGTGTTGTGTCTGTACATACGCATTTGTATATTGAAATGTTGAAATTTAAAGATTGGAAGTGTGGCGTGAATGTATACATGTCATATTATTTATTTTTCCACTGAATAATATTTCCTCGCATGTATGTATATATTCCACCACACGTATATACATTTTGTATAATTCAAAATGAATTAGTCCAAATTTGCTCAAAATCAAAATAACAATTCCAATGAAATCAAGAAAATTGTTTAGTAAAAAGAAATAGCAGTTGATAACTTTTGCAAAAGAATAAAAAAAATATAAGCACATAGAAGATGAAAAGTAAAACAAAATTGGTAATGTATAAAAAACTCCAGATGATTTCAAACAAAATCTTACTCTGACCAAACTCCATTACAAAGAATCAAATGCAACATGGAAGACATGACAAGATTAAAAAAGGAAGCAGAATCTAAAAGGACAATTATGCATAAAAATAAAAATAAAAACCAACAGAAATAAATCACTCAAGCAGAGTTCATATCCAGTGAATTTCATATTGTATTTTCTCATAAGTACCAAATAATGGATATGAAATAACTGCTACAAAGGGGATATTTCTAAATCTAACAGAAACTCACCAATGGTAGTTTCAGATTCAACAGCAGGTTCTGTAGATAAAAAATTATTGTTTGCTATACAGTAAATAGGGGGAAAATATTAATATTATTACAATATTAATAATATTGATGCTATTAATAAAAACTTTTGATATAAAACTTTCTTTTAATATCTTAATATATATCATCTTTCTAATACACAAGTGGAATATATTTATTTTATGATTCCTTTCAGATGTGAATGCAGTTCAATAAAAACACTAAGTTTATTATATATATATATATATATATATATATATATATATATATATATATATATATAAATATATCTAAATGATTAAATGAAATATTTTTAAATCTAAAAATGTTTTCTTTTTTAAGAAGTCTCTGATAATATGTTTCTGCATATGCATATAAATCACTTTTTTTTTATACATGTATATAAGACTAAAAGATATCATACCTCTCTCTCTCTCTATATATATATATATATATTAGCAGTACATAGAATCCAAACAAAAGTGGAGAAATAAAAGAAAGTGGAAAATCTTTTATTGATAATGTGTTTCACCATGGTTAGATAGTTAAGAATCTTCAGGTGAGATTTAAAGACAAATCTGAGTGTGTCTTTTATAGATATCAGCAGGTTTTCAATAAATCTAACCTGGATACACCTACCTAATGAAGGTAAAACATAGTAAATAAAAATAAACACACACACACCCAAATAAACACAATAAGAGCGTTTCTTGAAAAGATTTTGACCAGGCCAAGAAAGAAATCTAAACAAGATTATGATGTTCAGTCATTTGAGAACATGGGTCAATCCAAGTACTTTTTATCATGCCTCGTATCTGTACCCACACACACACAACTGTTAATCAATAAGCTTGTAGACAAACACAGTTACTAACTGTATTTGGCTTATGAATTTCCACTATAAAATGTTCATTTGATTAGATTAAAATACATTAAAAAATTAAGTGTATGGACAAGGAAGGAAATTATATGGTAATAATGTAATTCTTGTGCAATATAAATACATTTTTCATTATTTGGTTATGAATTTGTATATGTATATGTATATATATATATATATATATATAGTTAGTTAGGTAATGAAAAGTTTGGTAATCCATATGGATAATCCCAAGGAGGATGTAATCCAGAGAGCTCAATGTCAAACCAGAGCAAATATATATATATATATATATATATATATATATATATATATATACACACACACACACTCATGACTAACAAAAATGAAATTACTTTTCAGTATTAAAAAAAAAATGTCTCATGATACAAGAACATATACACTCACCAGAACGTGATTCTGTTTCAGCTGACCATCCTGCAGAGATGCAACAATTACTTAACTTCAGTATATATTAAAGCTATTTTTATCAACAGGAATCTGAACAATAAACTGTGCAATATAAACTACATGAATATAGTTTACCAATTTCAGTAATATGAACAGTTGAAATAATTGATTATTGATGATAGGATAGAAAATTCATGTATTTAGAAATTATAAACAGATTGACAATACAAGTTGATATTTATATAAATTATATAAAGGAAATCATCACACAAAGTTATAAAGATTTAACAAAATAGAAGCAATAAAAGAACTAATCAAAAACAGCCTGTTAAAACAACATGGAAGGCCACAAATGATACAAGATACAAAATATAGTATTACCCGAAACAAAACTTATACAAAACACAAAGCAGCAACATTTAGATAAAGCCCAAAACCCTTAGGAATAAATCACAGTAGCAGAAATTGTTAAAAAAACAAAAATCTTTCCAGAAGTAACAAAGGAAAGATATTTCTGCTTCTAAAATGTTTATTCCTAAATATAACAACACAAAGAAACTTACCAATAGTAGTCTCAGATTCAATAGCTTGTTCTGCAGTAAGTAAAAATATTCCATTGACTATTTTTATCAATAATATTCATTTTTTTTTATTTTATTATCATTAGATGAAGCATTATCAACCATTATCTTATCTACTATTATAGAATAGTTTTTAGAATATTTTTAAGTTGGGATATCTTTTCCTATGTAAGAAAGCATGATACAGTTCAGATGATTAAGTAATCATTCAAAAATATACATTTGGTATTTATTCTGATAGTATTTCTTTGAAGATTTTTTTTAATGACATTGTTTTAACAGATATATTGATATTTCTGAATCCTTTAAAATATATTAATTTCCAATTTCTGATAAACTCTAAGAAATTGTGATTCTTAAATTATATATAAAATTAATTTTACTTGAATTAATATAATGAACAATATCCTCAATCGTTAACCTAATAGTACAACTTTCACTCACCAGAATGTGTCTGTGTTTCAGATGACCAGTCTGTGAAGATGCAATATAAACATTTGTTTTAATTTCATCTTTTTATTATATAGTTACATTATATCAATAAAATATTGAAAAATTCTTTAAAAAACAATAACAGTAAAGCAGAGAATACTAAGATGATTACTATTTACAGTACTTCTGAATATCAAACTGAATGAATTAATAACAATTAGAAATTACTCTCAAAACTGAAAGTTGGTAAAGAAACTGATTACTTCAGCCTTCATTTATATTTTAAATAGAAACAAGTGAAAAACATATAATAGAAATAAAAGCTTATTTTAATAATTCTCTAATATATGAGAAAATATTAATTCAGGTTAGTCAAAACTAATATTGAGGATTAAGGAAATTTACAGCAAAAATAAAAGTTAATTAGAATAGAATAGAAAAGAATAGAAATATACAAATGAGTAAATAAAAGTAAAATCAATTATGAATAAAGGAATCTGGTTCTTTTTCCATGAGCCATATAACTTCAGGACATTGGCAAATATGGCTTTCAACAATATCCTATCATTTCTTGCTCTTAAGAAATTTTGACTTTTTGTTATCTATTCCAAACCCTGTTCTGCCATCCATTTACTCAAGCTCCCTAGGTAGATTATGTGTTGTTTTTCTCCATCTGCCTTGCCTTCGATCTGCCCTGTAAATATCAAATTTTCTAATCCCTCTTTCCTCGTTGTGAGCCCCAGAAATTTCAACTATCTCTTTTTGATGTTAAGTAGAAAAATCCTTATGTTCCTATTTTCTCTAAAACTTTCTCGTTGCTCACATGTTTGGTCCATGGAATTCTCAGCATCCTTCTATACAACCACATTTCTGTTGGCTCAAGTCTTTTCTTATGTGAGGAGATTGCCCAACATTCACCGCCATAAAGGTGGAGTGATGTTATGTAACAGTTCAGAACTCTTTTCTTTGTAAAAGGATTTTAGATTAAAAAACAAAAACTCAAACCAAAATGAATAAATCTCAGAAGCAAAGATATATATCTCATATATACCTAATCTTTGTCATGATAAATGTCTAATATGTCTCACCCCAGATCAAGCCAGAATAAACTTTGCAATCAATGTCACACCATCAAAGGAGCCAGGTGCAGGGTGGACATCAGATGGCTTCTCATCTGCAGATTCATGTGACCAGACTAGCTGTATATTAGTTGCAAGCATGGGAATGAGCCAGATGACAGATATGTAACACATACAGCAGTGGTAAGAGAGGACAGTCTCTCAGATATCACAGATGAAAATGAAAGGTCTATATCCAGATGAGGGATCTGGAGCCACACATGTGAACCTACAAATGCACACAGGCCAATGGAATGTAACAAAGTACCAAAGTGAAATAAAATGTAATGTTAAATATAAGAGATTAAGTCTCATGGTATCATTGGTATGCACAAATTCATTATAACTGAAGCAAATATTATCCCTTTAAGAATCTGCTACAAAATATGCAACACTTTTGCCACATAAGTTTTATTATTAAATGTTAAACCAATAAAAGTCACCTATTATACTTTCAGATTCAACAGGTTTTACTGTAAAAATGAAAGAGATATTCAATTAAACTTTCTCAAAACTATAGATGCTTTAATAATATTTATTTTAATATTATGAAGTATCTCATGTTTATATCTTCTTCAAATTTATAGTATATTTTAAGTATCATTTTACCTTTCCTCATAGATAAAGTAATATAGATTTTGGGAAATTTACAACATAAGTAAAATCTCTTAGATTATAATATCTTACATCTATATGCTTAATTTCAGATATCAGGTTTATTATATTAAAGCTTTTATTATTTTGATTATTGTTTCAAAGCATTTCACTCACCAGAACTTAATTCTGTTTCAGTAGACAATCCTGTGGATAGGTAACAGAAAATGACTTAGAGTATTTTATATCATTAATCATACAGGCAATAGTTCTACATATACATATTATATGCAAAATCAGAACATGGTTCATTGGTTGTGATAAACAGTGGTAAACTAACTTCTAAAATATTGGGAGACAGGATCCCACCCACAACTGTGATGTTATCATTTAACTTTCATAACGAATAAATAAAATTTTCAAAAATCCATATGAAAAAAATGATACAATTAAAAACATTGTGGAAAGAAATGTATATTTCTAAGTAATTACAGTGTACATGTACTGTACATATTACTGGCCGTAGATACCAAATGTATATATAGAATGTTATAATTGAATTTTTTATGTATTTATTTTTGATTTGAAGTATTTTTGATATTTTTAAATATTTTACTGCACAATTTACATATTAACAGATAATTCAAAAGCTCAATTGAATGTCATTCACTATATTAAGAGCAATCATTTGTGTTCACTAGATGATTGGTAGAATCTGTCAATAATTGTTTCTGCATACATTTCATCTATCAATTCCTTTTCAATAGTTAACAACATGTATGATTCCAAATTCTTCCCAGAGAGCAAATTTCTTAACCTTGTCTTTGTGATGTTGAGCTTGAAAAATTTCCTCTCGCATTAGACTTGAGTAACTGACAGTGTGCAGATGACTTTATAAAGTTCTTATTCATTTTTTTTGCTAAAACACTTGTCTGGGATTGTTTTTTTTTACTGTATTTCTATTTGATATAGGGAGCCCACTTGTCGTTGGGCAAGCTGACAGCCTGGCTAGCCTGCAAATGCTGATAAACTAAATAAATTCTTAACCTAGTAACATACTTGTTAAGGTATATTACTGTTTCAAACAATAGAAGAAAACAACTGAATTAAAGGTAGAATTTTATTTCATGTTTCTTTAAACTATTTAAATAGTTCAAGTAAAAAACAATAGTGATAAATAAACATTTTATAAGTTCTATTAAGAACTAGGGGGGTATGGTGAGTATCATCAGTGGTAATACCTTTGCAATGAAGCAGTCAACTCTGCTTTACACAAGTGAATTAGGATGCGGAACTATACTGGTCCACAGCTTATATCCAAATCTTATACATGGCTCCAAGGAGTTGCAAAGGCACTGCATTTGCCACACCCAAGTCAACAGCATCAACATACTGTCTAAAGTGTGAGGGTAGTCAAAAGTGTTTCTCAACCTGACTGGTGAAGAGGAACATCCTTCTCCAATGCACCTGTGTCAAGCAGCTATTGATATGCACCTAAGAGGTCAACAGCTTTATCAATGGCAGGAGGAACTTCTGAGAGGAAGGATGGGGTAACCTCAACATCCCCAGTGCAAAAGGAACCAGCAAGCCATTGAACTATTTTGACTTGAATGTCAACATGAAGCACAATTACAACAGGAGGAGTGGTGACAATGATGACAATGATTAAGAATTCACTTAAATATGCAAAATTAATGGAGGATAAATATCAGGAATATAAAAGAAAACAAATAGGTGCCTTAGCAAATTCATCTCAAATATCATTACTGTAGCATAATCGGTTTGATTCTCACTGAGTGCTCTATATGTATAGCTTTGCAACAAAAGTAAGCTATACTAATAAAAAACTATAAAATGGAACAAACTCTATACACAACCAGAATCATGAGTGACAAAATTTGCTCCCACGCCCAATAAATAAAAATAAATAACAAAGACAACATAAAAATCTGGTAACATGACTCAGTAGGAATAAATCATTCAAGCAGAGAATTCTACATTATGTCATAAGAGGAATCATATCTTTTGAATAGTATAAGACAACTGAGATACCATATCTCTGCTCTATAATGCTTTATCCAAATGGGTAACAAAGAAACTCACCAATTGTGGTTTCAGGTTCAACAGGATGTTCTGTGAACAACAAAAACATTGTAATTAGCTGTCTTAAACACTTTACTCAAAATTGAATATATTAGTTAGTACTTAATCTTCAAGGAATAAATGTTAACTTTGATCATTTAGTAAAGTCTATGAAAAGATAACAATTAACCAATTCTTAAAAGCTACAATTCTGATTATAATTCATTTCAAACATTTCTCAAGAATTAATAAAACACTAACATTTATTTCCTCAATGGTATATGATTGTTTAAAAATGATTTAGTATACTTTTGTTTGGAACAAAAAGTATCATTTACTCAGGACTTTTATTTTCATATCACAAGCACATTAATTACCAAAGGTCTCCAACAAAATCTGACTTTAAACACCAACTTTATAATAGGCAATAAAAAATTTTATAAGTTGATAAATAGCTTCAACTGAAGTTTTAACATTGTTTTTACATGAAAAGTATCACTGCAAATTAACTCGTTGGCACTTCATAGATGAAAAAGTATGCGAAAATCGCAAGCACTGAGATAATACATAGTCAGGTGCAAAATGGATGACTCATAGTTTGCATCATAATGAAAACTGAGAATTAGAGATGTTCGATGAAAGAGAATGATATCAAAATTTCCAATGAAATGTGCCAAAGGTATTTGAGTAACTAATCTAAACATTTGGCAAATGTAACTGAACAAAATGGATCCAAAACAGATTTTTTTATACTTATCTTCACTCAATACAAGACCCAAGAGCCATACAAGGTAGGTGTTATTGTGAAATGTTGAATGAGTATAAGGAAAGGTCAGGGTTATGCATGAAAGACAACAGTTAACCTTGAAATTGAACAGGTCAAGATTGGCAAAACATCCTGCTGGGGATCTGTTCCACAAAGCAGCAGTTCTTGGGAATAATCTATCCAAGTGTAATTTCCTCCTTACTAATGGAATACAAAGGTAATGGTGATGATTCATCCATCTGTATGTGGCATGGCAAGTTATAGCTGTGAATGTCTGAACTGGTGGAACTAATGAATGAAGGTTGTCAGAACATGCCATGGAAATAGCGATTGAGAAAATCTAACTAGCAAATAATCTTTATAATCAAAAATTACAACTGAGTAAGAAAAAAATTTCAAAATCAATCACAAGGGCTCTTGGAAGTATTGTTATATATATATATATATATATATATATATTCAAAAGAAAAATGACAGTTTTTAAAAATGTAATTCCATTGATATCTTATTCTGAAGAACTTTACAAAGTGCAAAATCAGTGAAAACAAACTATATTCTGAATAAAAGCAACAATATATAAAAAAAGAAGAAAGCACATGAATTCTTGATAAATTATTGCCAGTAAATAGATACAATAAAAAAATAACCAAAAAGCAGTCACAAAAATAAAACACAAAAATGGCAGAAGCAGAAAGAGTTTCTGGCATAGTAAGCAAAAACAAAAAAAAAAGATAATTCTGTCTTTTCTAATATTTATACAATCAGATAGAAATCCCAATCAGAAAATATTTCATTCATAAAGAAAATCTTCAAATATGAACAGATTTAACAGTATTCTCTTGGTTAATGATATTCATTTTTTACCTTTGGTTGTACGTAAATTAAGAAAGTCAATGTTTTCTTACATATGTTCTTTACAGAAGACATGAAATAAACAGAATATTGAAAGATATTATATATATATATATATATATATATATATACAAACAAATCAGCTGAATATTAACATTTAAAATAACTTCTTTTTTTGTTTTATACAACATGTAGATGCAGCACACTTTTCTATTTTAATTTATTTGAAATGTCATATTGACAAAAATCAATTTGTGTTAAAAAAAAAAACATGAAATTTTTCCCTGATGACATGATTAATTTATGAGAATTTAACAAATGTTCAATTTGAAAATGTAAAATGAATGCTTTTTCAATCCTAAATAGAAAGTCTGGCAGTATACCACAATAAACACCTTGTGTATGTATTATGCATAAAAATAGTCATATAAATGAATTTAACCCCTATTTGAAAGCAATAATGTTTACTTTACTTTGGTATAATTCAAAATGAATTAGTCCAAATTTGCTCAAAATTAAAATAACAGTTCCAATGAAAGCAAGAAAATTGATTAGTGAAAAGTAATAGCAGTTGATAATTTTTGCAAAAGAATAAAAAAATATAAGCACATAGAAGATGAAAAGTAAAACAAAATTGGTAATGTATAAGAAAATCCAGATGATTTTAAACAAAATCTTACTCTGACCAAACTCCATTACAAAGAATCAAATGCAACATGGAAGACATGACAAGATTAAAAAAGGAAGCAGAATCTAAAACAAGGACAATTATGCATAAAAATAAAAATCAAAACCAACAGAAATAAATCACTCAAGCAGAGTTCATATCCAGCAAATTTCATATTGTATTTTCTCATAAGTACCAAGTAATGGATATTTCTAAATCTAACAGAAACTCACCAATGGTAGTTTCAGATTCAACAGCAGGTTCTGTAGATAAAAAATTATTGTTTGCTATACAGTAAATAGGGGAAAAATATTAATATTATTACAATATTAATAATATAGATGCTATTAATAAAGATTTTTGATATGAAACTTTCTTTTAATATCTTAATATATATCATCTTTCTAATACACAAGTGGAATATATTTATTTTATGACTCCTTTCAGATGTGAATGCAGTTCACTAATAACACTAAGTTTATTAAAATTATATATATATATATATATATATATATATATATATATATACTCTAAAATGATTAAATGAAATATTTTTAAATCTAAAAATGTTTTCTTTTTTAAGACGTCTCTGATAATATATTTCTGCATATGCATATACATCTCTTTTTTTTTCATACATGTATATAAGAATAAAAGATATCATACAGCCAGTGTTGGAAATAATACCAAAATAGTTGTCGATGTAAAATAACAGACCTCTCTCTCTCTCTTTCTATATATATATATATATATATATATATATATATGTTAGCAGGACATAGAATCCAAACAAAAGTGGAGAAATAAAACAAAGTGGAAAATCTTTTATTGATAATGTGTTTCACATTTGTTCGATAGTTAAGAATCTTCAGGTGAGATTTAAAGACAAATCTGAGTGTGTGTTTTATATTAAAACCATTACAGTCTTTTTGTATCTTACGGTTTGAATGATCAAAAGATGTCAACTGAGCAAACAGATATCAACAGGTTTTCATTAATTCTGACCTGGATACACCTACCTAATGAAGGTAAAACATAGTCACTAAAAATAAACACACACCCACCCAAATAAACGCAATAAGAGCGTTTCTTGAAAAGATTTTGACCGGGCCAAGAAAGAAATCTAAACAAGATTATGATGTTCAGTCATTTGAGAACATGGGTCAATCCAAGTACTTTTTATCATGCCTCATATCTGTACCCACACACACACACAACCGTTAATCAATAAGCTTGTAGACAAACACAGTTACTAACTGTATTTGGTTTATAAATTTCCACTATAAAATGTTCATTTGATACACTAAAAAATTAAGTGTATGGACAAGGAAGGAAATTATATGGTAATATAATTTTTGTGCAATATAAATACATTTTTCATTATTTGGTTATGAATTTATTGATGTGTATATATATATATATATATATATATATATATATATATATATATATATAGTCAGGTAATGAAAAGTTTGGTAATCCGAATGGATAATCCCAAGGAGGATGTAATCCAGAGAGCTCAATGTCAAACCAGAGCAAATATTAATTTAATTAGAAAACAAACAACCTTAAGGGTCCATTGATTATATTTTATTTCCCCAAGTAGGTTTTTTTTCTAATCATATATATATATATATATATATATATATATATATATATATATACACACACACACACACTCATGACTAACAGAAATAAAATTACTTTTCAGTATTAAAAAAAAAAAAAATGTCTCATGATACAAGAACATATACACTCACCAGAACGTGATTCTGTTTCAGCTGACCATCCTGCAGAGATGCAACAATTACTTAACTTCAGTATATTTTAAAGCTATTTTTATCAACAGGAATCTGAACAATAAACTGTGCAATATAAACTACATGAATATAGTTTACCAATTTCAGTAATATGAACAGTTGAAATAATTGATTATTGATGATAGGATAGAAAATTCATGTATTTAGAAATTATAAACAGATTGACAATACGAGTTGATATTTATATAAATTATATAAAGGAAATCATCACACAAAGTTATAAAGATTTAACAAAATAGAAGCAGTAAAAGAACTAATCAAAAACAGCCTGTTAAAACAACATGGAAGGCCACAAATGATACAAGATACAAAATATAGTATTACCCGAAACAAAACCTTTACAAAACACAAAGCAGCAACATTTAGATAAAGCCCAAAACCCTTAGGAATAAATCACAGTAGCAGAAATTGTTAAAAAAACAAAAATCTTTCCAGAAGTAACAAAGGAAAGATATTTCTGCTTCTAAAATGTTTATTCCTAAATATAACAACACAAAAAAACTTACCAATAGTAGTCTCAGATTCAATAGCTTGTTCTGCAGTAAGTAAAAATATTCCATTGACTATTTTTATCAATAATATTCAATTTTTTTTATTTTATTATCATTAGATGAAGCATTATCAACCATTATCTTATCTACTATTATAGAATAGTTTTTAGAATATTTTTAAGTTGGGATATCTTTTCCTATGTAAGAAAGCGTGATACAGCTCAGATGATTAAGTAATCATTCAAAAATATACATTTGGTATTTATATTTATTTTGATAGTATTTCTTTGAAGATTTTTTTAATGACATTGTTTTAACAGATATATTGATATTTCTGAATCCTTTAAAATATATTAATTTCCAATTTCTGATAAACTCCAAGAAATTGTGATTCTTAAATTATATAGAAATTAATTTTACTTGAATTAATATAATGAACAATATCCTCAATCGTTAACCTAATAGTACAACTTTCACTCACCAGAATGTGTCTGTGTTTCAGATGACCAGTCTGTGAAGATGCAATGTAAACATTTGTTTTAATTTCATCTTTTTATTATATAGTTACATTATATCAATAAAATATAAAATATTGAAAAATTCTTTAAAAAACAATAACAGTAAAGCAGAGAATACTAAGATGATTACTATTTACAGTACTTCTGAATATCAAACTGAATGAATTAATAACAATTAGAAATTACTCTCAAAACTGAAAGTTGATAAAGGAACTGATTAATTCAGCCTTCATTTATATTTTAAATAGAAACAAGTGAAAAACATATAATAGAAATAAAAGCTTATTTTCACTAATATATAAGAAAATATTAATTTAGATTAGTTAAAACTAATATTGAGGATTAAGCAAATTTACAGCAAAAATAAAAGTTAATTAGAATAGAATAGAAAAGAATAGAAATATACAAAAGAGTAAATAAAAATAAAATCAATTATGAATAAAGGAATCTGGTTCTTTTTCCATGAGCCATATAACTTCAGGACATTGGCAAATATGGCTTTCAACAATATCCTATCATTTCTTGCTCTTAAGAAATTTTGACTTTTTGTTTTATCTTCCAAACCCTGTTCTGCCATCCATTTACTCAAGCTCCCTAGGTAGATTATGTGTTGTTTTTCTCCATCTGCCTTGCCTTCGATCTGCCCTGTAAGTATCAAATTTTCTAATCCCTCTTTCCTCATTGTGAGCCCCAGAAATTTCAACTATCTCTTTTTGATGTTAAGTAGAAAAATCCTTTTGTTCCAATTTTCTCATTGCTCACATGTTTGGTCCATGGAATTCTCAGCATCCTTCTATACAACCACATTTCTGTTGGCTCAAGTCTCTTCATATGTGAGGAGATTGCCCAACATTCACTGCTGTATAGGAGGACTGACTTTATGTAACAGTTCAGAACTCTTTTCTTTGTTGTAAAAGGATTTTAGATTAAAAAACAAAAACTCAAACCAAAATGAATAAATCTCAGAAGCAAAGATATATATCTCAGATATACCTAATCTTTGTTATGATAAATTTCTAATATGTCTCACCCCAGATCAAGCCAGAATAAACTTTGCAATCAATGTCACACCATCAAAGGAGCCAGGTGCAGGGTGGAGCTGAGATGGATTCCCACAATTTACATATTAACAGATAATTCAAAAGCTCAATTGAACATTGCATGCCATTCACTATATTACAAGCAATCGTTTGTGTTCACTAGATGATTGGTAGAATATGTCAATAATTATTTCTGCATACATTTCATCTATCAATTCCTTTTCAATGGTTAATGACATGTACAATTCCAGATTCTCCTCTGAGAGTAAATTTCTTAGCCATGACTTTTTTTTTCCCAGATTTTCCTTGATCATTAGCTCCATAACTTACATCCAATTCTTACACATGGTGTCAAGAATTCCCATAGACACTGTTACTCCCACACCCCAGTCAAGAGCATTGACCTACCAGCTAAACTGTGAGAATTGTCAGACAGGTTTCCTGACCCAACCAGTGAAAGAGAACACGTCTCCCCAACCCACCTGAGTAAAGCAGGTATCAGCCAGTCACCAGCCTGGGTATAGGAGATGCATATAAGAGTTTAACAGCTTTACCACTTGCAGGAGGACCTTCTGAGAGAAGAGACAGTGTAAATTCAAGATCCCCAGTACAAAAGGAACCAGCAAACCATTGCACTATTTTGACTTGAATGTCAACATGAAGCACAATTACAACACAATGTCATAAAAATGCTAACTGAATAAATGATGACAATGATTAAGAATTCACTTAAATATGTAAAATTAATGGAGGATAAATACTAGGAACATAAAATAGAACAAATAGGTGCCTTAGCAAATTCGTCTCAAAGATCATTACTATTGAGTAATAGGTTTGATTCTCACTGAGTGCACTATATATATAGACTTGTGACAAAAGTAAGCTATACTAATAAAAAACTATAAAATGGAACAAACTCTATACACAACCAGAATTTGACACAAAAACCATGAGTGACAACATTTGCACCCCATCAATAAATAAAAATAAACAATAACAAAGACAACATAAAAATCTGGTAACATGACTCAGTAGGAATAAATCATTCAATCAGAGAATTCTACATTATGTCATAAGAGGATTCATATCTTTTGAATAGGATGAGACAACTGAGATACCATATCTCTGCTCTATAAAGATTTATTCCGAAGGTTAACACAGAAACTCACCAATTGTGGTTTCAGATTCAACAGGATGTTCTGTGGACAAGAAAAACATTTTAATTAGCTACCTTGAAAACTTAACAAAAAAAAATAAATATAACAATACTTAATTTTCAAAGAAAAAATTTCTAAATTTGATTATTTGGTAAAGTGTGTGAAAAGAAAACAAATAACCAGTGTTGGCATCCTACCTGTTCACATGAACTGATTCTTAAAATTATAAAAGCTCAGTGGACCAGTTGTTGGATTATCCGAAAATAATCTTATATATTAATAGCCAATATATAATAGCTAAAAATATAATTAATACCATTGCTATAAGTTCTGTGAATGTTAAATGAGGGTTTTCTGTAATGAACATAATTTATTCTGACAAAAGAAATTGTCTTGAAGTTAAAAATGTGGCAAATATTCTCATCATAAATTTAATAGGTCTTCCATTAAATCTTTTGAATTCAGTTTGAATGTGGCTAACAAACCATAACACAGCTGATGACACTAAAGTCAAAAAGCATCAAACTTCTGAACAGAAATATGATGAGAACAGAATTTCAATCTGGAAATATCTTAATAAATAAATGTTCTCTATTAAATTATCAAAATAGTTTAATTCTTTTTGATAAATTGATTTGTTTCTATTCTCAGATTAAAAAGAAAATAAGCAGAATAGTTTCCTAAAAATTACCTGACTTTATAGAACCAGTTCCTGAAAAGTTGGGATGCCATTATTTGCAAATAATCCATCCTTAACAGCTAAAATTCTGATTATAATTTATTTAAAAAATTATCTCTATAATTTTTCATTCATAAAACACTAACATTTATTTCTTCAGTGGTATATGATTCTTTAAAATTGATTGTTTTGTTTGCATCAAAGATTATCATTTACTCAGGACTTTTATTTTCATATCATAAGCACATTAACATGTTAACAGTCAGGAGTCAATAAGGAAATCAGACTTCAAACACCAACTTTATAACCAGCTAACTTAGACAATAAAAAAATTTTATGTGTTGATTTTATAGCTTCAACTGAAATTTTCACAATAAAAGTATCACCATGAATAAACTAGTTGTTGGCATCCCACAAATGAAAATCTTTCAGAAAAGCATGAGATAATTCATAGCTAGCAACTTGTAGTCTGCATCATAATAAAAACTGCCACCCAGAGTTATCTGTGGTTTGAAGTCAATGTGTTAACAACAAGCACTCACCAGATTGTGTCTGTGTTTCAGTAGACCAGTCTGTGAAAATGCAACAAATATTTATATAAATTAGATTTCACTGCTAAGCAGCTATAGTATAATAATTAAAAAAAAAATTAATAAAAACTTAATTCAAATTATTGGAAATGTAAAAATGCCAATTCAATGAAGGCTAATTTTTTTTTCATTTCATTACAAAAACATGAAAACTGATAGTAGCTAAGAGAAATCGCCAAAAACTGAAAGCTTTCAAAGAAACAAACAAAATTTCAACTCAATAAAAATAAATAAACTTCTTCACATATTATCCAACAGTATTTAGGCAGAAAGACAAATATATTTGAGGATATTATGGAATGGTAATAAATCAGAGAAACGTTTATAGCACACAATAATCAGTTTGTGTGCTATTAAAAATGCTATCACATAAAGATAAAAATGTTATTAATATGAGGTTGGATGACACAAGGTCAATTTTGACCACTTTATCTTTGCACAACAACCCAATTTGCAAAAGGGTAGGATGTATAATAGTATTCAAAACAAGTGTGGAGATGATGAGAAAGTGGAAATGCTATAAACGGCCTTTTGCTGAACATCTGTTGCTTTCAGCTTCTTCATGTCAGAATGAAAGCCAAAACTATGTGTGCAAAAAATTCATTGGGTCCTCTGACGATAAGCGTGGCTAAAAATTAAATTACTTTATCAGATCCAGTGACCAGAAAGTGTCTGTCTGTCTGCCTATTTGTTTATATATATATATATATATATATATATATATATATATATATATTATTATTATTTTATTCTATGTAATAAAAACTTGTACTTCTTCAAGCGAATTTACCATCACCTGAAGAAGTACAATCAAAGTATTAAAATATGAAAGCTTTTGTGTAGCAATTTCAATATGTTTTTATTATAATCTTTTATTATAAAAATAATAATAATATATTGCTTTTACTTTGTATCAAGCACTTTTTAAAAGTAAATGCACAAATGGCAGAATTTTACTTCATCTGTTCTTTCTCTCATTTAGATGTATGTATATATATATATATATATATATATATATATATATATATATATATATATATATATATCAGAGCTATTGCTGTCTGTTGGATTTTAAATTAGCTAACTGGAAACAGAAAATGATTCATCTGTTCTTATATATATATATATATATATATATATATATATATATATATATAGAGAGAGAGAGAGAGAGAGAGAGAGATGAAATCATATTTAAATGTTGCCATAAAAATAAGTTTAAATTAACTTAAAAATAAATATTTATTTTACATCAAACACTGAAAAATATGTTTAGGTTTGTAACTATATATATATATATATATATATATGCATGTATTGTGTGTGTGTGTGTGTGTGTGTGTATATATATATATAGTTTATGTGTGCTGTGCATCCATGTGTTTATAGATGTATTTAATCATTTATATGGATGCAATGGATATGCTTACATTATATGTAATTTTTATTACTTTTATAACTATTATTATTACTTTTTTAAATATTAGATTATTTATATATATCAAATGTAGTCAGTCTGATGAAGCAGGTGTGTATATATATATATATATATATACACATATATATATATATATGACTGTTAAATTTATAATCGATTATAGTATGACTAATAACGTCTTTTCCTTATATATATATATATATATTATAATTATTTTTTAAAAATATGATTCCATCGCTACATAAGATTTCTCATGTTTCAAAAACAGAAGCTAAAAAACCAGCTCTGTTTCATCCTCAAGCAAATTTTGGAATAACTAATTTTGAAATTTGCTGAGCTTTAAGCATATACATTCATAATATTAATTACATGGAAATGGCGAAACCAATTATTTTAATAAGGGATGTAAGGGTTAACATATTGTATCAACATATTAGTTACTTTTGGAAAGAGGTTAAGTTAAGGTAAGGTATTTTCAAGCGAATGCTGACATCAGTTTGACACATATCATCTGGTCTGTTTCAATGACAGAAAGTTGTTGGCAGTATTGTTACGCCATTAAATTCATGTTTGTATACCTTAAGATTTTTTTTCTAAAAGGTTTGTTTGTATATAAATATGTTGTATTGAACTACAATTTGTTTTTTGATGATTTCATAAAGTGTTTTTTTATCCTATGATTGGGTTGAGCTTTTAAAACATTTGCTTTAATTGAAATTGTTTATAGACTATGAAATTTAAAATTTTTTTTGGCACTACTTATGTATTGAGCACAGTTTTAAAAAATAAAACATAAAATACTAAAGAACTACAGATTATTAACCTAACGGTTCTTTCCTATTTTTCTATATATTTGCGCACACACACACACACATATATATATATATATATATATATATATATATATATATACACATTACATGAATCATATTTTGAAAAAACAGATATAGAAGTTAACGATTTAAATGGCAAGAATACATCTTCGCAAACAAATTTAATAAAGTACATTAACCCCGAACCTGCTTTGCGAAGATGTATTCTCGCCATTTAAATCATTAACTTCTATATCTGTTTTTTGTATAAATGATTCATGTAATGTAAATTGAACTGCACCACATACTTGATATATATATATATATATATATATATATATACACACATACATAGGTATGTAGGTATATATAAAGATCATTAAATTAAATAGACAAAATATTTAGTCTTTAACAATACAAGTTTAAGAGAACAATTTCTGCCTAAATTTACCAAATTTAAATATTCTGTTTTTGCACATTATGACAACTCATTGCATTTAATACCATTTATGATTATGAAATTATTTAAAGCCATGCTATATCACAGCATTAGCAATACAAACAATGCAAAACTTTCTTAAAATTGCTTCAAAAAGATTTTGAATACATAAATAAATAAATCAATAAAAACAGCAGTTTTATGAAACAAACAAGAAATAAAGTAAATATTCCAAAATAAAAAATAAATTCAAGAAAATACCAGAAATATTCATAAAAAACTTTATAAAATAGCATATAAGCTGGAATAACATATAAGCAAAAGCCCACTTAAAATTCTCACTATTTTTATGTTAAAAAGATATATGGGCAATAAAAAAATATTTAACACATAATAGATTTACCAATCCATGAATTTAGCTAAATAAAGCTAAACATGTTGATTTTATAAAAACTTCATGCAAATCATAACAATGAATAGATCAAAAAAAGAATAGAAAAACAGCTCAAATCATTAAAGAAACTTGGTTCACTTATACCAACATTATATGTCTAAGACTTTAAATGTATATGTTTAGATTATATAAGTACTCTTTAATACTTGAACGAAAAGTTTCTCAAATGAAATATGAGTTTTTATTCAATGCCTAAGATTATATCCTGTTTTATATAAAAAAAAACTTGTTTCAATATTTTAACAATGAATATTATTTTAAATGAAATTGTTTCTATCATACATTGAGCCTCACTATAAGTTTAGTATTTAACTTTCTATTCAAACTACTTTTTATGAAAATGAAATGTTTAACAATAAAACAACATTTATACACCACCACAAATCCAAACAGACAATGAAAGACATTATATAAAGTTCAAATATAACAAATGAATCTGCTTAAAATCATTTCCATAAAAAATTAAATTATGAAAGGTTGACACATTTTGAACTACACTGATATACAATTGATTTGACTTTTATGACTTAATGACCCTTTGTGGTTTATTTAAATCTGAAACATATTTTTGATTGTCACTTCTAAATAAAAAAGCACATAAATAACTCAAGACATCTGACAAGTTATGAAACAATAAAATCTACAAAAAGCAAATATTTGTGTAAAACAGAGATTAGCACAAAAAGCCTATAAGAAATAAATCCCTCAATGCTACAACAGGATTTATTTCTAAATGCTGCATAGAAACTCACCAAATGTGGTTTCTGTGTCAATAGTATGTTCTGCAGATTGAAAAAAATGTAAATATTAGACATTTTTAAAAGTTAGTAACAATTATTATAATGAATTTAAAATATTCTTAAAAAATATCTCATATGAACTCTTATTAGGTCTATTAGAAAACCTGAATATTTTTAATTTACAAGAATTGTACTACACTTTAAATAAAATTCATATTCTTCAACAGAAAATCTCATGCTTACTTGTTTCTTTGTTTTTCATTTTTCATAACTGTACAAAACTATATGGATATTTAAAAATTCTGTTTTACAACTTAAAAACCTTTTAAATCAATTCTCTTTGTAATCTGTCAAGAATATTCCACTCACCAGAACGTGATTCTGTTTCAGTAGACCATCCTGTGAATATGTAACAACGAAAGACATTAAACACTAAGAACCATACAATATGAGCCTTTCACTAGACATAATGTACACTATTTAAAACTCTGACAATACTGATTTAAAGAAATTACATCAAAACTTGTTTCTTCAGTTTGTATTATTTATAATTTGAAAGCTATTAAGGCATTAAACAACTTGCCTTTCTCCATATGTGGAGAATTTCTACTGCCATCTTTTGTACTACTTATATCATGAAATTGATCTGTATACAACAGGAATTAAATCCATGACAGGAAAGTATTGTTTAAATTAACTAAAAATCAAACTTAAATTGCTTAAGGAACTGAATAAAACAACATAGAAAGCAACAAGTGACAAAGTAAATAGCAAAATAGATCAAGAAAATGACCATAAGCTTCAAACCAATAGAAATAAATCACTCTAGCAGAGTTTCAGATTCAAATTTAAAATAAGTAACATCTGACCAGCAGTGCAAGATGATAGACTATCTCTGCTCAAAAACGATTTATTCCTAGATTTCACACAAATAGACACTCACCAAATGTAGTTTCAGATTCAACAACACGTTCTGCAGGAATGGAAGAAATAATAGATTTAGAATCTTTTTAAAGACCCTTGTAATTATTTTATAGGTGCAGAATTTTGCTTTCATAATTATATATGTTAAAAACAAAATTTTGCCTTTTTGAAAATATATCTCAAATTTTATAATATTCATTAATTTTAATGCTTTAATGATTTTTTTCTATAAATATATATATATATATATATATATATATATGATAAAAATATGGTATTAAGTTATGCTATATTTATAAGTCAAGGTGCTCAATATCAAGGATAGAACATATGTAAATATAAAAGTGGACACCAAGCAGTGTCTGTCTGTTTCATGCAATCTTCAGGCCATGTGTGTTGTATGTTGCTTTGACTAATTATATATGCTGGTTAATGGTGCATTATGGGTAGCAAGGTCTATTGTGTTATCCTAACAGTTATTGAGGAGGCAGTAACAGTTATATTCAAAGTTATTCTAGAAGCTATTGAGTAGAAATAGTTGTGGATATGAATGCAGTTATTTGAAGCTGTTTTTATAGTGTTGTTTGTTAATTTTTGCTCATTATTTATTAATGATTACTTAACTATCTGTTGTTGATTATTATCATTACATTTACTTGTGTTTATGCACATATTCATAGTTTACATATGGCTTGTAGATTTCATTCAAGCATGAAACAGTCACCATTGTTGTCTTCAGTGTGTGTGTGTGTGTGCATTTAGGCAGCATATCTTCATTCAAACATGTTTCATTGAATGATATAGACATATTGTGTCTTATTTTTATACTAATCTTTTCCAGTGGTCTAATCGGTTTCTTGAAAGGCATCATAGTTTTCTTTAACTAGTTTCAATCTTTTATAAGATCATCTTTAGGGGTAAATTACAAAGACAAACTTATTGTAATTGTGATAAAATCTGTATTCCATTGTGATGGTGATTTTATTGCAGTTACAATAAATTTGTCTATGTAATTTACCCCTTGAGATGATCTTAAAAAGATCCAAAGTATTTGAATTAAAAAAAAACAAAACTACAGCACCTTAGAAAAATTTCATCAAGAAACTGATTGGACCACTGGAAAAGATCAGTATGAAAATAAGTAGCCACAATATATATATATCATTTAATGAAACACGTTCGAATAAATATATGTGTGTATGTGTGTGTGTGTGTGTGTGTGTATAAAAGATGTATTCCAGAAGTTTTGAGTCTTTTTTTTTAGAAGAAGCTGTTATAACTGTTCTAGATTATTGTAATTTTAGTATATCATTGCTATATATCTAATAAACTGACCTACCAACTTTTATTATTCCAGACTGAAGGAGATGGTTGTAACAGCTGTTTGAACACACCCTACTAAACACTGCTTGTCACAGCTGACTAGTTTGCAGGATGCAGTAGGGACATGAAGATAGTTTGGAAGCTCACTATGGAATAAAAGTTTTGTCTGATAGAGATGGGCATCAAAAACATCCCTCACCCTCACGACAGTCCAGACCTTGCACCCCCCTGTGACTTTTGGTTGTTCCTCAAGCTGAAGGAGAACCTCAGGAGCAGTCATTTTGAAAACATTGACAAGATAAAAGAGGTTGTGACAAGGGTCCTGGACACCTTCCCTTCATTTTGGATGATTTCCATGGGGGCTTCAGAAAGTGGCTGGAGTGCTACAAGTGCATTGAAGTCGAAAGATCCTAATTTGAAGAAGATTAGAGTTTTGTACTCCTTTGAAATTAATAAATGTCTCTGAAAAAGGCTAAAAACTTCTGGAATGCACCTCAGAGGTCCATAAAGGTAATATGACATGAGGTCGAACATTTGTCTGTTTTTCATTCAAAAGTGTTATTGAATGTTTCAGGATGTGCTGGACTGTCATGAATATTGGCACTGAAATCAATATCCGCTAGTCAGATTCAAATTTGCATATAAACTGTTGAATGCTCATTCGCCATAACTCCACTGCAAAGTGTTCATTTTTCATTTAAAAACTTTCAAATGTCAGCCTGGCCTTCGAAATTAATGTCTCTCCTGAAAAAGGCTAAAATCTTCTGGAATACACCTCATATAAAGAATTATTGTATTCTTGATACCAAATATATTGAAAGTAATTTTGTAATTATCTTTTATAAATTTGCAAGAACATTTTCACTCACCAGAACGTGATTCTGTTTCAGTAGACCATCCTGTGAACATGCAACAAATAGTTGAATTATTAACTATTATTTTCTAGATTATATTAACACCAAAATAACTTAAATATTTTGCAATATTCATGACCTCAAGCAATGTATCATATTTGACCTATGATGAAGAATTACAAAATACTTATCAAGAATGATAAATAAAAGTAAATATTATAATGAAGAAAATATGGTATATACATATTATAAAATTATTTCTCAAGGACTTAACTAGAAACGAATGGAAGCAATTAGGTATATAAGAGGTATATAATCTATAAATCTAGAAAAATCAACAAAATGCAGAACATTTCAAATTAAATTAAAAAGAATTAAATATATCAGCAAAACTACATGACGTATTTTCTTGTGTATAATTCAAAAAAATTTTGAACAAAAATTAAAAGCAAAAAAGTTGGTTGTATTATACACATTTTACTCAGTTTAAAAAACTACTTTATTTGAAACAGCAAGATTGCAAAAACATTCAGTATAATAGATAAGGAAACACAAAGTAGGCAGGTATTGATAACAATTGTTTACAAAAGGTGTCTGCAATATTTGATCTTTGGGAATCAGCATAAATGAACATCTGTCTCAAAGACAGGAAATTCACCAAAATTGATTAAAAAACGAATAAAGCGAATACACAATATTTGTCATGTTTTGATAACATTAATTTTACAAAAGCCTAACTATTCTATAAATTATATATTTTTTCAAGTTTTGTTTTTCCACTTGTAAAGTGGGGTGACAATTCCCATATTCCTCTGTTTGTTGATGCAAAGTATCCAATTTGAAAACTTCAAATGATTCAAGAAAAATAAAACAATACAAAATAGATCCATAAACAACCCTGATATAATTATATCACAATATAAATAGTGTACACTAGTACTTGTAATTTTAAATCACAAAATATTCCGATAATTTATGTGTGTTTAAAAATATTTAAAGTACTGAGTAGTTTAACCCACTCCAAAAAACAAGATGGATTCCAATAGGAAAACCAAGCATATGATGTACCATTTAAATTAATGGTTGGTTGGTTGTTTTTGTTTAATAGCATATCAACCACTATAGGTTATTTAATGCCAAAATCTAAATATTTTTAACAATTTTTTATTCTATTTTTTGGGAGATAATAATGGTTTAGTGAAACAAGTCTTACTAATTAACCCATAGCTGGGGAGAAGTGGATTCATGCCTAAGCAGAATTTGATAAGCAAACAAGAAATTATTTTGTAGACATAAAGCGGAGGACCAATTCTATATTACAATCAATATATAAACTGATCCCTCACTTTGTGACCACCCATATCTTGGGGGGGGGGAGTGGCATCATACTTTTCCCAAGGGCATTTGTGTGAATATAATGAACCCACTGGGAATTGGAACTTTGCTCTCCAATTAACAATTTCAAGCCATTATCCATTGTACCAGCTGCACATATTCAAACTAACAGCACCTAGTATTCCCAAGTGATCCCCCATCTAGGTACTGACCAGGCTCATTGGCAGTTAGCTATATCATTTAATTAAAAGTAGTTGAATATACAGAAAAAAAAAAAAACAATAGTTGCACCTCGATGCTTTGGTGTTTTGAAAAGGAAATTAGGAGAAGAAACATGCAATGGCTAAACATCCAGTTTATTTCTATTCTTTAATATCATAAAAAATTAAATATTTTAGTAAAATATATACAACATTGAGTTTAACTGATATTACAATACAACTTTCCAAAAAAAAAAAAAAAAAAAAATTACATAGAGATGTCTGTACTATGAGGTCATATTATATTCAGGAATGTAATTTATATCCTGTTTTTAGCTTCAGGAACACTGGATCATATTATACACAAGAAAATACAATAAACCAAAACAACACAAACAACCAATTGTAGAACAACATAAAGAATCATCAAAGATAATATATGTAATATCTAACTTAAAATAAGGAGACATTTACTACATTATAAAAATATGTGAACCAGCTATAAGGAAATCCTTATTATTTACCATTTTACAAAATTTGAATTGATTGGCAATTAGCCAGTGTTTTGCCAAACAATCCAATAAACAATCTGTTGTATAAGAGTAAGTGTCATTGCAGATACTGAGGTTTGAAACTAGATCGCCAGTGAGTAACAGAGGTGATTTCATTATTAAGTAGATCACATGATCATAAAGGAAGTGGATAAATACAAAGTAGCATAAGGATCACTGTTCACTCTTCTTGTCTCTCCACTACTGCTATATGTTCACTCTCTCTACTACTATACTATTCTGATCATTATACTATTTGGCAATTACTACTTGAACCAGTATTACTAGTGTGGATGTTATTGTAAGGCATTACTACTACCAGTACTGGTGTCTACAAAGTCTTGAATATAATGAGCATTTTTGGAAGTGATAATGAACTTTCACTTGATATAACAAAAGTGACAAGCGAAGCTATCCAACATCACAAAACAATGTAATAAATAAATAGTTTTTAATATTTCTGTTTCCTCAAGGACAAAGAAAATGTATAAATTTCATGTTTAGGTTTTATTAAAATTCTAATCATCATATTTTAAAACAATAAACATTGCTGAGAAGTGAAGGTAGTTAAAATAATAGTGATTTTAATCAGTTTTTTACAGGCATGAAGGTCTAAGATAACCCAAATTATACAATTTGATATAGATATATTTTGAAGTTATGTATGTAAAATATGAAATCTGTATTTGGGCCCACTCTTAGATAAAGATATACTGTGAAATGTTTTGTGCAATATAAAACAATGAATACTGGTTTTTATATAAAGACAAGTTGAAAAGTTATTGACCCAGTCCCCTTCCCAAAATCTGATAAAATATCTGAATTTATTTTATTCTGTTCCTTGAAAACTTTCAGCCCCACCCCTGTATATAGATTCTTTTGCAAGTTTCCAAAATATAATTTTAGATTAAGTAGAATATACTCTCATAATTTCAGTAGAATTTTCTTTAAAATATATAATAATGCTCAATAAGAACAAAAATAAAACAAAGATTAAACAATCCCAAAGAGAACATAAGGCAAATTATATTTGTGACATATAACATTACCAAACTGACAAACTAAAAACTAATAAACCTTGCCAAAAAAGACAAAAACAAAAGACCTTTACAACACACAGACCCAAGACATGGACATAATATAATAAAATTATAGAAATAAATCAATAAAACAGAGTTTCATATCTTATAGAGCTTATTAGAGAGTAAATAAATTCTTCAAAAAGCTCAGATGGATATGTCATATTTCTGCTATAAAAAGATTTATTCCTAAATGTTCACAAACAGAAACTCACCAAATATGGTTTCAGGCTCAGCAACATGTTCTGAGGAGGTACAAGAAATATACATATTAAACTTTGTAACTATTGAGCAATAACAAAAATATCCTCAACTCATTTTTCTATATTTTTCTACATCAAATTCTTAGTGATTCTTAATAGATAAATATATTAAATTACTATTTGGCATTTCTACTCTATAACATTATTTGACATTATTAAACTGACCATATTGTTTTAAACATCTATTAATTTATTTAAAATGTCAGGATGAAGGAATTAGGATACAGTAAGTTTATTCATGTTCATCATATATGTCCTCAGTTGACAAACTGTAAAATATTGTGACAAAGATACAAAACACTATGCTTGAAAAATACTATGCCTCATCAGATCAGTTCAAAGTTTTAATGCTAATAAGAAAGAAATTTCAAATTATTTTGAGTTAATGAAACTTATAACTATATCAGATTTATATACTTTGCTTAGACAGATCTATTTTCCAGACAAGAGCACTCACCTGTCTGTGATTCAGTTACAGATGACCATTCTGTGAATAAGTAATGAAGGTTCAGATTAATTTATGTGATTTCATATATGTAGATTTATCTGTATACCTTATTTCATATTTTATTTACAAATTTTATCTTAAAAATCTTAAAGAATTAAACATTAAGGATTTTTAAAAAATTTTAAGCTACAAAATTGTATTAGTGCAACAAACATTAAAAAGACAATTCATAATAAAAAAGAGTGGGTAACAAAAAATATATTATCATAAAACAGTAATAGCAAGATTTAATGACAAATAACAAAAGAAGACAATGAAATTGATTTATTAGCCCTCTCTCATCAGAGCAAAAGTGAAGTAAGTGCAAGATTTGTGAAGCAAATTTCTACTGGTATATATAAAAAAAACACCAATTCCCATATTGATTTTGGTGCCCGACCGATGTTAAAATTGATCTGGAAGATCAACCAACATATACCAGCCAATATTCACAAAGGAAAAGTGGACAATTTGTGTGTTAATGTAACAGGTTCAATGATAGCTGAACACTTGATAAAAATAACCCAGACATGTTCTCAGTGCTGAGTAAGACTAATTCCAAGTATAACTTGAAAGATTTGGAATCAGTATACATTAAGTCCTACCAGCCATCTCTGTAAGCAGGAGTAATTGGTAGGCTTAAAGGCAATTAGCCTTTACGAGTTATATTTTCTTGTGTATAACATTTGTCTTGGTCCTTATATGTTTTTGTTTTTAGTTGCTGTGAATATTTTTGTCCTAGATCTTTGCTCTGATGAGAGAACTGATAAACCATTTTAGCTGTTTTGTTATATTTTGGTATTACTAATTTACTGTTATATTTTTTGTTACAACCTCTTGTTTGTTATGAATTGTCTTTTAACACATCAGTTTTTATCATACCAATAAGATTTTAAAATATCTTATTTATAAAGTTTTAATGATAAATAAATTCCTTAAGCCAATTTAAGAATTTCTGTGCTGCTACAAACCATAGGTAACTGATATCAAATTTTAACAGGTTATAATGCAATACAAGATAAAAGTGAACATACCTGAAAAATAAAAGTAAACCAGAGAACGACAACAACATGAATAAAAACAACCATAACATGAATAAAAACAACCAAATCACAAAAATAACTGAAATAAGCTGAGTGCCAAGACAAGCTAACTGCAGCTTAAAAACCACAATTGTCAAGATCAGAATTTTGGAAAACAGGACTTCAATCAAACAGATCCTGGACATAAATATAAATTTACACAAAAATCACAAAATTAAATCATTCGTATAGATATCCAATCTACTTAATAATAGAACAAATAATATTCCTCATATAAACAGAAAACAAGAGACACAAAATTTCCAGCACATTAAGATTTATTCCTTAACACAGAAACTCACCAAATGTGGTTTCAGATTCATCTGCAGGTTCTAGAAGAAGGGAAGAAATATCCATATTAATTTTTTAATGGTTACTAAGAATTATATAGATATTTTATGTGATAGCATATTTACTTTCAATTTTAATAGATATAAAAATTTTAAAAATTATATAATTATTTCAAAATACGATGAGGATAACAGTTAAATTTATTACTATTTTTATGCCAAAAAATAATATAATTCTAAAATAATTAAATTGTATTGTCTTTTCATAAACATGATCATGAGTTTTAGATCAGATGTGGCAAGAGAGCACAAAATAACATTATTATATTTCTAAAGAATTAATGGATTCATTTTTAATCCAACACTTTTATTACTTCAAACATTATTATAGTGAATACTCATAGTTGAAATAAAACTGAAAGAACCCTCTCTGCCTTCCATCAGTATGGCTGATGCAAAAAGTGACTCTCAGCATCTTCCCAGGCTAACATTCTCAGCTGACATGAAGTAGAAAGACTATATTGAATCCATTGCTAGGTCAGCTGCTAAGAAAGTTGGTTCACTGTGTCATGTGAGACAATTTTTCTCTCCAGAGTTTATTATACATATCTACAAGTTTTCTATTCAGCCATGCTTAGAACTTTGCTGCCATATATGGTCCAGTGCCCCTTCTATCTACCTTGAGCTCCTTGATAAAAATCAAAAGAAGAATCAGCAATATTATCAGTCCTGATCTGGCAGCTCAGCTTCAGGCACTTTCCAACTGCCGTAAAGTTACCTCTCTCTGTCTTTTCTATAAATACTTTCATGCAAATTGTTTAAATGAGCTCTTCACTGTGGTGCCTAGAGTTTTTGAATTTAAGCAAATCACTAGACTGGTGTTGAGATCTCATCAATTTATAGTTGAGTTAGCTAGATGTAACTATAAATTCTATGCTAACAGTTACTTTTCTCGCACTTCTCACTTGTGGAACTCCCTTCTGGCTCCATGCTTTCCAGCTAACTTTAATCTACAAAAATTTAAATTCAATGTCAATTTCTATCTATTGTCTTCCTGATAACTCTTCTCTCTTCCCACTCATTTAATGTTTCTGTTCATAATTATTCTACACTCAGTAACTCTCTGTGTCTTAGTGGCTTTACTGCTTTGCATGGGGTGAAACTGATTTTTAAAAAAAAGTGGGGAAACAGAGCCTTACTGTACTATGACACCATTCATAGCTGAGCATTATAGCACACAAAAATCAAATGGTGGTTTCTCCTACAAACAAGAATGCAGGTTTGATTTCTGTCAAAGAGTATATTTTCTTTAAGATTTCTCAAATACATGGGCTGATAGGTGTAATAAACACTGTTTTTAATTAATATTAATTATTTTTTTAACTAATATCCACCCAATACAAGGCCCAAGAGCCATTCAAGATAGAGGGCTATTGTGTGGAGTTATATTAGCATAGGAAAGGACCAGTGTTAGGAATATAGAGCTAAGTAGACTCCTATTCAAAAGGTTGGGGAGTGTTTTAAGTAAAAAATAAAAATATTTCAAATATGATTATCTATTATAACAACATTTGAAGTAATAAAAAATATATATATATATATATATATATATATATATATATATATATATACTACAGTTCAAAAGTTTCAGGCAACCCCTGGTAATTTTTAAATTGGCCCAAAAAAGTAGTTGTTTGTACTTTAAAACTTTAAATAAGAGAAAATTATTATACATGGTTAAAAAAAAAAAAGTGAAACATGATCTTTTATTAGAAATTTTATTATGACAAAAAGAAAAAAAGCATTTTATAATTAAATTTTGCTCTTGTCAAAATATCCACCTTTAGCTTTGATTACCGCAGCACAAATTTTTGGCATTTGTTGCAAAAGTTTCTCAAAGTTTGACAATTCCATTTTTTTTTCAATGACTCTGAGAGCTCTTTTCCATTTTTTCTCTCTCTTCTGTCAAGTTCATCCCATGCTAATTCTGGGGGTGACTTCAAACTTTTGAACTGTAGTGTGCGTGTGTGTGTGTGTTTGTTTGTGCCTGTATATATATAAAACTTGCATAAAATATGCTAAGTTATTGGTCTTTGTTTATCAATTTTATATATTTTTTATAAAAATTTGTTATATTATACAAGATTTTATAAGTCAGTTATATTAAAATAATATTCACACATGAATATTTCACTTACCAATATGTGATTCTGCATCAGCAGACCATTCTGTAAGAATGTACCAAATAGTTTTTACAAAAATATATATCCAAGATGTAATATTTTATATATTTGAAAGATGAAGGTAAAATTTTAAAAGTTTATACTTCAGGTAATATAAAGAGTAACATAAGTGTTATTTATAGATATTTTCAAATAAAATGTATACTTTTGACCAAAAGTTTATGGCAACCCTTGGGATTTAATCATTACTAAGTTCCATAACTATTTTAGTTTAATTAACTCTTTACTAACTTAGGATTCTGAAATTATTTGACTCATTAGTGTATGGTGTTCCATGGGGAATCCCAAACTTTTAGTTTATAATGTAAGTAGGAGATACTGAAGTATTTTAATACATATGTATTATATAATATGAAAAAATTTTAAAGATAGCAAGCTAACTGAAATAATGCCAAAAATGTTTAAGAAAATACAACAGCCAGAGAACAATAAAAGAAAGCCAAGTCAGAAGTATTCGAAATCAAATAAACAAAAAAAAGACAAGGACAGAAACATTGCAACCCTATAAAAACTGTAATTTTAATAACATATTTGTTTCAAATGTCAAACAAGGATTCATTTTTTGCTCACACAGAGACTCACCAAATGTGATTTCAGATTCAATGTCATGTCCTGCGGATAGGTAAGAAATATTCAGGTTTTAATTTTGATAAATAAGAAATGAGATATTTTCTTATATTTATGTTGATATTTATAGTAATTTCTCTTTAAAGAATAATTATTTTAAATTATTAAATCAAATGAAGTCAGAATATAAGATCAATTATCAGGTAAAATTGGTATATAATTAAACTAAATTTAGAAATTAATTTTTTAAAATTAAAATAATTTAAAATATCTATGTTACTATAAAATAGTTTCAAATATTATCTGTAATACTATAAAAATATTTCAGTAAAGTTTAACATAAGTACCTGCAAAAAAAAAAACCCCCAAAAACATTGTGTCAAAATAAAATTGCCAAGAGAGTATCAGCAATAAAGAAAAACCATCCTTTTGACACACCGTTTATTTGTGGATACATATGTTAAACTTTTCCAAAATTTAATTTAAAAATCTTTCTGATATGTGCTTCTGTAAAATTTTATGTTTATTTTTGGGAGAATATTTCACTCACCAGATTGAGATTCTGCTTCAGCAGACCATTCTGTGGGGATTTAAGACATTCACATTATACATCATCATAATGTCTTTTTAAGTTATATCTTTCTATAACATTTCCATACATAAAAACTTTAGAAACTTCAGAATTAGACAATAAATTTGAACAATGAAAAATCCACATAATTGAGAACACTTATGAAATCTATGAAAATTTTAGGCATGCACACAGATTCAAATGAATTCAAATCAATACAACCAAACAATAATGCAACACCCTAAACCACAAAGTCCTGTATCAGATATACACCATTAAGCTAGATTCCAATACCCTAGAAAAATGTGTTATCAACTAAACCAATCTGTACAGCTCTTTGTCCTTACTTTGCTTATGAAAATTCCTTAAGTGGCTGTGACTGCTTTTTTAAAAAAAAACATATAACATTCAGAGGAAATGGATAATGGAAAAGAAATATTTATGTTAAATCAATGCCTCAGACATTGGTTATAATAACAGCACTTGCTATTTTCAAATTATCAATGCTTCAATAAATATTCTACATAATCATGATAAACAGGAAGAATCGATATTGTAATTATTTGACCTAAACTCATAACTTTTTGGTGTATGAATCAGTTACAGCAAATTTAGTATAGAAGATTAAGAAATTGAACATAGAGCTAGAGGTAGTTTCACCCAACACCACAATTTGCTACAAAACCAAAACATTAACCTGAAAACTCAAGTCATGCTCTTAAATAGCCTCATCAGACCAAGACTTTCATATGGACTTCATGCATGGCATCAAACCTGATTAGAAATATGTAAACTGTCAGCTGTATACAACCACTTTCTAATATCAAAAATGGCTTTGAGTGAGTGAAGCCTATGGGTCTTGGTGAAAACCACATTTCTTTGAACATTGTGGACTGGTGCTACAGAATCACAAAGAACTGTACCAAATAACAGAAACCACATCACTTGAAGACATTCAACAGTATCCACGGCTAAAATGGATATCATATGTAACTTGAAGAGAAAGTAATCATACAAACAAGATGTTGACATTCCAAACTACTTCATATAAAAGATTAGGAAGGAAACCTCTATCAATACTGGAAAAGGCAATAACAGCTACTTGAGAAAG
Source organism: Acanthosepion pharaonis (assembly GCA_903632075.3). NCBI lineage: Eukaryota > Metazoa > Mollusca > Cephalopoda > Sepiida > Sepiidae > Acanthosepion > Acanthosepion pharaonis. The sequence goes on from CAHIKZ030000791.1 coordinate 1,197,036, forward strand.
CTATTTTCCTGAAAAATTGTTTTAAGAGAAAGATATAAATTACAACAGAAAGTAGTACTGGCTGCTCGGTCAATGAATGCCCAACATTTCCTTATAAGGAAACAGTTAACATTACCATGAAACTTGCTCACAAAATTAACAAATGTAAAAACACCTAGTTTATAAAAAAAATTTAATACATTAATTTTTTTCAAATTATATCCAATTAATTCTTTTTTTACAAATACAATATTCTGTAAGATTTTTGTTCATGCTATGTTTTTTGCAGATACAAGTCCTATTATTTAACCCATAGGTGAGGTAAAATTAAGGATATGCTCATTCAAAACAATATCTTTTAAAAGTGAAGTGTACATTATTTGGTAATCAAAAATACGAAATCAAAATCATTTCAAAGTGAATAACGTTTCACAAGGACATAATCAAAAATTAAATTTAAGTGGGTTCAGTGATTTGTTTTTTATGGCTTATCAACCTGTTTCAGGTTATATAAACCAGAAAATATTTTTAGATTGTAAGATATTTTTTGGAAATAATAATGATTTACTGATACAAGACTTACTAATTAACCTATAGCTGGGGGGATATGATGTGGATTCATACATTTCCAAAGGGTATTTGCAGTTAAGTGAATATAACAAACCAGACTGGAATTGGAACACAGCACTCCGATTACACATTCTGAGTTGTTACACATTACACTAACTGCATATCCAAGCTTGCAGCACCTGGTATTCCCAAGTGGTCACCCATCTAGGTATTGACCAAGCTGGATGTTGCTTAACATTGGTGATCATACAAGATATTTTGTGAGAAAAAAAGATCCTCCAAATAGAGTAAATTTTCAGCTTCAAGACACTATTTTTTCTATGCAGTCACTCCCATTGGCTCAGCATTTTTATCAGCAAGGAAAAAGATTGCATGTCACACTCATAAAAATCTGCACCAGCAGAGATGACATATTTTCTTTATAGCAGTGATACCTAACTGTGCTCATATCCAATGTTAGGTCTCCATAAATGTTCAGCAAATATCAATTAATGTCAATGGGTGCATTTTTTTCTGCATGGAGGAATTCAATGATATACATACATTCATGTCTGATAGCATTTTGCCAGATTACATTAAGCTGATGGTTGTAAATGTAAAAATAATTATGGATTATTAGTAGAAAGATTTAAACTCTACTACCCTATCACCAACATCAACATCTGATATCATGGGCCAACAAATTAAAATAGTAGACATTACTTTTAGAACTCCTTTTATATGTAACTCAGATGATAAAAGTAAACCTAATATGAAATGCATAAAAATGAGAATATGATTTCAGCCAAAGAATTAGAGATATGAAACAAAAATGGAAGATTTTCAAATTAATGTATTTTGTTAATTATATTGTCACAAGAAATACGACAACGAGCTGTGATGATTACTTTCATAGGGTACAATTTCAAACAGACATATGTTTAGTTTTTAGGATCACATTAATTCTTCTTTTATGTGTCCTTTTGGGAGATGACAGATCATGGTTCAACAGAACTTCCCAACTTTTGTTGCTCTAATTAACTTTTGACTCATCCCTCAGTGTTCTTATTGCACTATCTATCCATTTATTATACACACACACATATATATGTGTGTGTGTGTGTGTGTGTGTGTGTGTGTGTATGTATGTCCTTTCATGAGGTGGTTAATCATTAACTGTCTACAACTTTTGACCCTTTACCATCCCTCTTTGTTCTTATTCTGCCATCTATTCACTTATTATATATGACATGCCCTTTCAGGACTCAATCATGACTCTCCATAACTTCCTTTTTTTTTTGCTCCTAATTAACTTGAGAGACTTTATCATCCCAGCCATAAGGTATAAAATGTTTGAACTAGAAAACTGTGAAAATATACAAGGTTTATATTTTAATGTCTCTGTAATAAGCAGAATTTTAAAAAAATACTTTGCAAAAAATGAAATTTTCAATCATAAAAGCCTCTCTTAAAGCCATGCCAAACATCAGCAGCAGATAAATGTACAGAAAAACTGTTTAATGTTACAAAAATTTAGAATATATTTTTGAAGAAACTCCAAAAGTGTAGAAAATTTAAAATAATACTGCATGAAAATGTTTTAAGAAAATTGATTTCTTGTATAAAGAAAAAAAACAAAGCTAAGCTGCATGCAATGGAATGTGAAACAAATTTGCCCGCAAAGCAGTGAAAACTGAGTACACAGTATATGCATAAAAAGTAATTTTTTTATTACAAAAGTCTATGAAAATTATCTATGAAATTAAAAAGTGATCAAAATTTAATTTCAATAGAAGTATTACAATAACTGTTTTTAAGTCATTTATTTTTATCTAAAGATAAAATGATCCACAAATGAATATTGGGAAAATATACTGCTAGTGGAAGCTGATTTACTCCCTCTATAAAGGACAATAACTCAAAATACAATTGAGTTATATCCCTTGTCTGCTAGTCAGAGCAGGCACTTCTGAATTCAACATGTTGATAAGCTGACACACACATGGCAATTCATGATTTAAATCAAAATTAATCCTTGCTGTTCTCAGATAGTAAATGATTAAAAGTTATTTTTTGATGTGTTAAAATACACTTGTCTTTTATTTTCATTTATTTTTGTTCATCCCAACAACCTGGGATATAACATATACAATTTTCATAAAAATATTTTAAATAACATATGTAAGCATGCTCGATTTCAAAGTAAAAATGATATTGATGATAAAATGAGAATGAGAAGAGTTCACTTTTATAATTAAGGTGCTATCAGTAACAGCTCAGCACTATAGTAAATGAAACAAGATCAATGTTTCCAAATGTAATATCAACTGACAAATGAAAAATAAACACCATTATGTTTGCCTGATCAATAATTTCTAAAGAATTAATGGATCTTTATTTTTAGTCCAACATTTTTATTACTTCAAACATTATCATA
>CAHIKZ030000791.1:1205000-1407500 GCA_903632075.3 Acanthosepion pharaonis
GACAAGAAAAATCAGTGAAGTAGAAGTTCTTGAATAAATTAAAGAGTAGAAAACAAGTAGACAATGAGCGCAATTTTTTTTAATTAAATAATTTATGTTATTTGACTGACTCTATGCACATATTAAAGCTTAAAAAACAGGCATTTATATAAATATATACAAAACAAAGGAGAGGAAGGGTAAGGATTTTAAAAAATATTCTCAGTAAAATAGATAAAAAAATATTAAAGAAACAAAAAAAACTGATTATCATTCCTTGTTCTTCAGAGCCAAACAAGGATAAAAAAAAGATATGCACAGCGACTAAAAAAAAAAAAAAAAAAAAAAAAGAGAAAAAAATTACTACCAGGGAATCACAGATTATATTTAGAACCAGTGGTTATGCCTTCTGCTCACAAAGGGAAGGCTGCTTAGACTTAATATAAATGGTCACAAGAATTATCAGATGGCAAAAATGATTATGGTGAAAAAAATCCCTGGTGAAAGACAATGCACAAATCAGATTATTTATTAAATGTTCTACAATAGCAGAATCAGAAGTATTCACAAATGTATGCAAATTTAGCTCTTTTTTTTGCTATTTATTTAATTTCTTTTGATTATATTTTTTGAGTAATATTTTTTTCTTATACTTGTTCTTCCTTCTTTTGTTTTTATATGTTTGTATATATTTATATATACTTTTGAAAATTTGATTTTTAAAGCTTTTCTAAAATGTTGTACTCCAAAAAAAGTTATCTTAAATTATATATATATATATAAATATATATAAAACAAAAAGTAAAACCTCCTTATATCATTTTCTTAAGAACCAGCTCAGTTTAGATAAGCAAACAAAAAGTCTATACAAACTAAACAAAAAAATACAATAATTCCATAGAATCTGTTGTATGATGTTGATCAGTAGTCAACTTCTTCTTGTCTAACTCTTTACTCTACACTTTATTCATCCTATAACCAACATAAGCAAATAGGTAAAATGCTATTTGCCAATCCTACTACACCTCCCTGAACTGAAGAGTTTTAATATCTTTCATTGTTCTTTAACTTCTGCAACTTCTTTCCTCCTCTCCCCTTGAAGTTTATGTCCTGTTCTTTTTAATGGAGATTTTGGTTTCATTTCAGTCTCAAAAATGTTTTCTTTATCTGATACTATCATCTTGTTCTAGTTGGAATTATTAGTAATATACTATGACAGTATTTGTACATGTAAAATTTCCAGGTCCTGTTTCTATTTCAATGTCCACTTCTGTGAATCAGTAATTAAAATATACATCGCGATTAGTATTCTGTCTGGAAAATGTACCATCTAATATACTAAAAACTTAGTTATTTTCTCAATAATTGAAGAAATGTCAATATTATGCTAACAACTTAACAATAATGCAAATAGTAAAATTGTAAAGCAATTAGAAATATCAAGTTATAATTTTCACACTATTTTCAAACTCACCTTCAACAACCAGCTTAGCCCAAGTTGAGGTGTCACGATAAATGCAAGTATATTCTCCCTTGTCTTCAACAGTGATATCAGAAATAATAAGTTTTTGGGTTTTTTTATCTGTGACCATTTGATATTTGTTGTCTGCTGTCAATTTTTGTCCTCCCTTCATCCAAATAGGTTTTACATTTTCTTCTGACATTTCGCAGACAAAAGTTGCAGTTTCTTTTACTTTTGCTTTCATTTCACTGAGTTTCTTGGAGAATTCTGCTTTAATTTCTGTTAATAAAACATTTATTAAATCAGCTATTTTGATCACTATTTTGAATTCTATGAAATATTTCTAAATTAACTCCAGTAGTATATACATTTTACACTGACACTGATATTTCAACATATCATGAGTTTCATAAAGTTTATTTTTAATAATTTAATCCATCTCTTTTCCCAAAAAAATAGTATTACTGACTGGATCTTAAAGCTTTGGGTAGTAACCAGTCTAGGAATTCAAAACATCCAACGATAGGTTAAATAATAGGTCATTCTGGTTTTGTAGCCTTGGTAACTGGTCTAAAAGAAAAACAACTCTAAATCCAAAACCATATGTAGGCCTGGTAAAGCACATACTATGCAGCTAAGGAAAGGATTGTGGAATTTGCTTTGACTCAATGATTTCAACTATGGTCAACCGCCATCCATCTATCCACAATGAAATATCAGAGAGGAAATTACGCAAACGAAATACTAGATGATACTGTTTTATATGTCTGTTGAAACTATGCTAAATTACTACTGACAAGATAAAAAAAAAACCATCAAATCTTTAATATGAATGTCAAACTTTGTGAGAAGAGAAATTTTTATCATCTATAAAATAGAAAAATAAGTTTTTATTAAATAAAATAGAATATTTTTATTATATTTCATAATGAGAAGTAAGTCATACTTGAAAGAGAAAGAACTTTAAGTCATACATTAATCACGAGTAAAAATGACTAAAAGTAGATTCATCTAATTCATATGATCAAACTGTACATATTTTCATAATGAAATGCAAATAACTATTTAATTATTTTCAAATATAGTTTTTATAAACCAGAATCAAGAATCCAAAATTATTATTAATTATTGCTAACACAAAATAAGATTATTATAAGTTACTTGAAATACCTGTGAAAATTTCACGGTTTTCCTATTTGAATTTTCTGATGAATCTTAATTTTTAATTTAATGATTGAATAAGCTCATAGCAAGTTCTATGGTAATAAAATATCCATCATATACCATCCTATCATATTGTTAAATATTTGAGCATGACATCTTTAACAAAATTGTAACAATCATAAATATGAATGTCAGTCATTATTTAAGAAGTAAGGAAGTACAAATGAAAAGATTTGAAATTAACAATTTTTTTCATTTTACTGAAACAGAGGCTAAACATTTCTATCTTCCCTTCTTTCTTTAATTTTCTCACTGAAACCAAATAGTGTCTCTAATATGTCTTTTCTGGCTTTCCATGCGATTGGAATGGCATAGTCCATTATTTATGCGGTATTGGCAGGACGTAACAGTCATGCTAACTAAGGGAGGGACAAGCAGGATTATGAGATTATTTTTAATGTACAAACTTAAGACCTCAAAAATATGTATTGTTAAGAGTAATCTCTTTTTTATCAAAATAATTACCTTAAACAAATGGAAAATGAATAAGATGATTTGAATTTCCAGTTGAAGTTGTTGGGAAACTACAACCATTGAAACTTGAATGTTCCTTTAGCAGAGCTTCAAAAGGCCAAAATATACACTTGAATCCTAAACCTATTTTTGGTCATGTTCCAGAAAGAAATTCAGGCAATGTTTCAATTTTGTGCCCACAAAAAACTGTGCATCAAAAGTATAGTTATTCTCTTTATACTGCTATTATTGTATAAACTTTCAACTCCCTTGGCAATGTTTATGATTAAAATTTTAATAAAACCAAAACATATAAAAGTGGATTTATACCTTTTCTTTATTCTTCAGAATTAACAACAAAGATATTAAACCAGTGGTTCCCAACAGATTTTGGGCCATGCCTCACTTTGGTATTTCTAAAATTCTGGTGCCCCCCTTGTAATATTTAATTCTTACATATTCAAAATTTTACTGCAATTCACATGAAGGAAGCTTAAAAGGCCATTAATTTGGTCTCTAAACAAGCCCCCCCCCAAAGACCATGGTGTCCATGAAAGAGAAAAATTTAAAAAAAAAAAAAAGACAGTTAAATATATATAGTTTCAAAGTAAAAATATAAAATATTTGGATGAAAGCTTATTCTGTAATATACTTTGATCATTTTAATCATGAAATAATAATGCAAAATGAAATTTGAGCTCACATTGGTATAGTAATCAGAATGGTGCACATTCTACGCATGCCCCACCAAAATATTACTATGCGCCCCATGTTGGGAATCATTGTATTAAACTCTATTAGATTTCTTATTTACAAGAATAATTTTATATTTACAAGATTATAAAAATATGCGAACCAACTACAATGAAATATTTATTACTTATCATTTTATATAAAAATAAGAAAATAATTTTTTTATTCATAAATTTATAAAAATGTCTGAACAGGAAAATTTAAATAAATGCATAATAATAAGTAACTGTAATTATAAATTTTGAAAAAAATGCATTTTCCAGACATTTTTTTCATTTGCTCTCACCATATGAATTCATTAAAATAGGCTGAGAACATTTCTTCCTTTTACATATTTTGATAATTTTGTAATAATTTTTTGAATAAAAAGATTTTTTAAATTTGTTTCTTTATAAAATGATAAATATAAATCTCTAGAAAAGGCAAATAATAAATATAACTTTGTACTTGGTTCACATATTTTTATAATGTTGTAAATAAGCACTGCTGAGGGAGCCAAAAGTGTATACAGTAATAGTAGTGTCAAGGGAATAACCATCCTTTTGACACACTGTTTTTTGCAGGCATGAAGGTTAAACATTACTGAATTTCACAATGAAATTCTAATGAAATAATTAGGAAGAAATCTTTTTGCTATGGTATTAACACAAGAAATTTTTGCAAATGCTCAAAAGTCTTCACAGAATTCAGTAGTGAGATATAAACAGAAAAAAAACTGAAGAAATAGAGAGATGCCAAAATATCAATATTGAAAACAATCTCAACAGCAAAAGAAAAAACCTCATAATTAAGCATTATAAACTTGGAGGTAACTGTTAATCAACATTTCTCTTGCAGACAAGACAAGAAGAGACCTGTTCATGAGATATCAGGTGAGTGGCAAAGTTTTCAGCACAATCTTTTTAAAAACCTCAAGACCAAATACACAGTAGAAAACTATATTTTGGGGGTTTTCTTTTAATAAAAGAAATGCTGGAAACTTTTGAATATACCTAATATTTAACAGGTTTGTAATTGGTATCTCTTTGGAAATCATCAAGTATTTCCTTTTGTACTAACAAACAAATCAGTCTTTGTTGCTAGAGCAAAAAAAAATTTTCTTAAGTATTTACTGAGCAGGCAGCATACCATGATACACAAGTAACTACAGATTACAGTTCAAAATACATTCAAATTGCAATTATAATATTTCAAAGTTCAAGCAAGAGACAGGCAATTTAAGAAAAGTATATAAGACATAAATATACAAGACAAAAACATGCAATGCAAGACTCAGTAATTTGTAAAAAATAGTATACATTCAACAATTTAGCTATAAATATATATAGAATACAGAAAAATTTTAAAATAATGTTAATACAAAATAAATATGCAATTATATGTAGCACTAAATAAAATAAAAGCATTGCATTTCACCAATTAAAATAAAATAACACGAGTATAAAAAGATTTAACTATTTTTGGTATAACCTCTGACAAACTATAATAATTCATATCAAATAGTACATAAAAATAAAAACATTCTGGTTATCTTAAAAACAAGTAACCAGTATTTAAGTTCTATTTTTTATAAACGACTGTGATTAATCATAAAGAAATGATACATTGTTGATATTTGATTCACATCTAAAACCTTGGTTTTTCACACTCACCTTCCACATTCAATTTGGCCCAGGTTGATGTATCACGATAAATGCAAGTATACTCTCCTTTGTCTTTAACAGTAATATCATGAATAATGAGTTTTTGAATTTTCTTGTCTGTAACCATTTCATATTTCTTGTCTGCTGTCAGTTTTTGTCCTCCTTTCATCCAAATTGCTTTCAGGTTCTCTTCGGACATTTCACAGACAAAGATGGCTGTTTCTTTCTCCTTTACTCTGATCTCACTAAGTTTTTTAGTGAATTCTGTTTTAATTTCTAAAAATGTTAATAAAATTAGTAGGTTATGCATCCTGTAATTAAGTAAATCATATTAAACATCTACACACATGACAATGTCAAAATTCCAGAATAATGTCAATTCTAGAATAATACATGATTGCTGTGAGAATATGAGTTTTAGATTTATATGTTAAGGTAGCTGTTTTCTATAAATTTTAATAACTATTTAAAAATGTTAAAATTCTAAGGATTCAATATATAGATGTACATTTCTAAAAAAAGGAATTATTCATGCAATTTTTGATGAGGTAAAGGAATGCAACTGGTTTAAGGATATATAAGTTAAATAGAGATTAAATGTTTGAGAGGGAGAAGATATCATCTTATAATCTTTTTTTTTATTATATTCAATTTTATAATATTTTTTTTATTGCCATGTCAATGCAGAATGTAGCCAATCACAAGTCTACTTATTCTTTTTCTTTATTATCTTCAAACTTCTGTGCATTCTTGGAAAAGATAATGTAGTGGTTTTCTGTTGCCTTCTCCATAGTTTATCATCCAAGGCTAGAGATAGCTCAATCTACCCTGCTATTTAATCTATAGCTGAGGTGGGAGAGAAGAGACAGTTTCATGTGTTTCCTATGCTTAGGCCTGCTAGTAGTGACATGCAAAACATGTACAACATCGATAGGTGGTTGGCATCTAAACCAGCTCCCCCACTAGCTTGTAATGGTGGGGAGAGTGGCATATGACCCCCACAGGATGAGAAACAAAACCTACCATCAGGGGATGAGTTTTTTATAGGAGCCAACAGCCAACACACACACACACACATATATATATATATATATATATATATATATTTTGTGTATTTGGGCAGCAATCCCTCTTTTATACAAGTTTCATTAAGAACAACTGACAAGGCACTGTGATTAAGCTTTTTAATTAATTTTTGTTGTTGGACAATTTTTGTGCACTTTGTGTCCAAAAAAGAAAACATGTATGAATACAAAAAAAAACTAAATAAAAAAAATCTTAATTTCAGTGCCTTGTCAGTTGTCTTTAACGAAACATATATATATATATATATATATATATATATATATATATATATATATATATGTTTCGTTAAAGACATATATATATGGTCTCAAGCCTTGAATAGCAACTTTCCTAGAGATAGTGTCTCATTAAAAATACTCAGTGAAATACTGTGATTGTTTGAATTGGCCATCAGGAAGAGGATTCAGCCTTGTAAAACCTTGCCCCAAATCATTATGACAAATCCTTTGTCTAGCAGGACCAACTTTGCTTTGTGCAAGATTAATCTAAGTCCTGCCTTGACAAAAAAAACATGGCTATGTATGTATTTATTAGCGCGAAAGTGAATACAACAAACTAGCCTAGAATCTGAATTTGGCTGGCTGATTCCATTTTCTGCACTGATATTCAATTACATTACTGACAGATACTTTTTACATTTATATATTTTATATATCTAAAAGACAATTTTTAAAATGTCTGAATAGTTTTACAACGAAGAATTTATAATAACAGAATTATAGTTGAAGTATCTAATGAGATTAAAGGTTTTTTAATTGAAAATTCTTCAAGTATATAGATTTTAATTGAAAATACTACAAGAATATAAGATTTATATAAAAGCAACATTATGCAATTCTTTTTCATTTCTGAAAAGAATTTAGTTTCAGAACAGCAACTGACTTATTTGAAACAAACATATTCAATTCAATGCACAGGTGAAGGATTCTTTTGGAAAATATTCTTGGCATATTTGGCAATGATTTCTATTTTCTAATTTACTTTTATTTTTTAAAAGCAATTTTATGATCTTAAATTTGAGAATAATTTTTCCCATTATAAACTCAAAAGAGTTATTTGCATATATTTAAATATAAAGATATCTACAAAGAAAATTGAATAAAAATAATATATTCCTCAAAAATTACAAAAAGTAACAGGATATTGTCACTTAATTTTGCAATGACTCATACAGAAATCATTTTAAAATATTTAATAATAGGTGAGACAGTAAAAGCTATAGATACAATGGGAATATATTGTAAGTTATTCAAAAGTTAACTTATAATAATTGACTTTTAAATATGGAGTTTCCTAAATTAAATTCATTTCAAATTATATCTATTTTAAAAAGAGTTCCTTTTAAAATTTGTAATTGTTCTTATTAAAATAATATCATTAAAGATAACTTATCATTGTTTATGACAAACTCACCTCCAACAACCAGCTTGGCCCAAGTTGAAGTGTCACGATAAATGCAAGTATATTCACCCTTGTCTTCAACAGTGACATGACGAATAGTAAGTTTTTGAACTTTCTTGTCTGTGACTATTTCATATTTATTGTCAGTAGTCAACTTTTGTCCTCCTTTCATCCAAATAGGTGTCAAATTTTCTTGGGACATTTCACAGACAAAAGTAACTGTGTCTTTTTCTTTAGCAGTGATTTCACTGAGTTTGTGAGTGAATTCAGCTTTGAATTCTACAAATGTTAATAAAATTATTAACAATTTTATAGAGAAACCATTTTTATCATAATAGCAGATAAGCAAATTGCATTTCATGTTTAAAAAATATTTACAAGATTAATGTCTTAATAAAGTAATTTTTCAAGTTAATTAAAATTATGTTCTTTTTTATATGGCATTTATTTTTTAAAGCATTTTATATAACTATTATGATATACTGATGTAATCATTTTTTAAAAACAAATCTAACTGAGGTTATATAATTAAAAAATTCTTTACACATAAACTAAAATATACATGGATTGAAATGCTTTTAAATACTAGTAACATTTTTATTTAAAGCAAGTGGGGCTGAAAGAAATGGGTTTTTTAGAAAATGCCATACTTATAACCAACCTATGTTTTTATTTACTAAAAAAGAAATAGTCAATAATTGCTTATTTTGAGACATTAAGTTATTATTTTATTAATTTGTAGTCTTAACACTGTTCAATTCAAAAAAAATTCTGAATAAACATATTCAAAAAGGAGGAAAAGGCAGCATACTGAGAGATCTTTGAATTGGCTTAGATATAAGAAAATGGAAGACAAATTGAGCAATCATAGGTCAAGGTCACAACAGGAAAAGGAAGGTGGAATATACAATGGTTTAGAACTAGTTACATAAGATTCTTGATAAAATCCAATACCAATCATGGAAAAAGATATTTCATAAAAAAACAAAAAACAAATGTTTTTCATACAATGTGTTCAAACTTCAGTTGTAGCTGTCTTACTAATTGGTAAACTATCAATAGTCCATTTTTGATGTTTTAATATCATTTCAAACATGTTTACACTTCTGTTTAGATATGTATTCAAACAATAAAGTTCATAATTCAACAAAATGACATTAAAGAAGTATAAATTGCGACATTTGAACCAATATGGCTCTCATAACAATACTGATCTTAGTTCTGCTTTTTTTGTTCTGGTCTAAGACCAAAAATGCTTTTATGGAGACCATTTTAAAGTAGTACAAAAGAAATATTTTAACATATATTTTTAAATTTATGCCAACTAAAGTTATAAAATGAAAATCATTTTTCACTAAAGAAATAATTAACTAGTTTAAAATCAAACTTACCCTAAAACAAATAAAATTTGATATGTTATTTTTAAGTCATCTATAGTTTTTTTGCACACAAACATTCATTTTTTCTTTCTAACTCACCTCTAACAATCAGCTTGGCCCAAGTTGAAGTGTCACGATAAATGCAAGTATATTCTCCCTTGTCTTCAACAGTGACATGACGAATAGTAAGTTTTTGGACTTTCTTGTCTGTGACTATTTGATATTTATTGTCAGTAGTCAACTTTTGTCCTCCTTTCATCCAAATAGGTGTCAAATTTTCTTGGGACATTTCACAGACAAAAGTAACTGTGTCTTTTTCTTTAGCAGTGATTTCACTGAGTTTGTGAGTGAATTCAGCTTTGAATTCTACAAATGTTAATAAAACTGGCATATAATATATTCTATAAAAAAGTGGATTTTTATGGCAATATATCATATTTATATTTAAAAAGGTTATTTTGTGATTATTTATACTAAGTTTGGTACATATAGTACATTTTAAGTTATAAAACTAGGAGTTTTGAAACCACTATCAAAAGTTAAATGAACAGATCAATAGAAAATATAAAAAATGACCATAAGAATACTATTTAAAGATAAGTATGCAAATAAATATTTCAACTTATCACTTAATAGTTTATATTCATATATATAACATTACATAAAGATTTAATTAAACCATACAGGAAATCAATACAAGCTGTTACGTTATATGCATTTTTTTTTGTTTTAGATATTATTGTAAGATGGACTGAATTTTAAAACGTCAGTCTCTTAATTCGCAGACTGATTGTTAATTTGGTGAAGAAACATTTGATATGAAAAAAGTTAATTTACAACTAAAACATACAGAAAATTATTGCATTGACAAAATATGTTTTCTAAGCATATCATTGATAATTTTGAAAAGTAAACTAATATACTATCAAAAACACTTAAGAAATGGTGGATTGTAAAGAGGTAATTGTGAGTTTAGTATAAAAATAACAAATTTTATAACTATAGTAAAGAACATAAAAATTACAAAGAATAAAAACAAATAGTTACAAATTATACTTCATAGTAAACTTGGAATTATTCTTTCTCTAGTTTGTTATCAATATGATTCTCTATATAAAATATTAGAGTTCTTAATTCTTACAATTTTCTTCATATTATAAGGTCAATATTTTTCAGATATAAAGATATTCACAATTGTAAATAAATACATAAGCAACTAATCAAAATAAATTATTTTTTTACTTTACAATATACATAACTTGCTTATTTATTATCAACTTAAAGACAACTGACACTTTATTTTTCATCATTACAAACTCACCTCCAACAACCAGCTTGGCCCAAGTTGAAGTGTCACGATAAATGCAAGTATATTCTCCCTTGTCTTCAACAGTGACATCACGAATAATAAGTTTTTGAACTTTCTTGTCTGTGACTATTTCATATTTATTGTCAGTAGTCAACTTTTGTCCTCCTTTCATCCAAATAGGTGTCAAATTTTCTTGGGACATTTCACAGACAATAGTAACTGTGTCTTTTTCTTTAGCAGTGATTTCACTGAGTTTTTGAGTGAATTCAGCTTTGAATTCTACAAATGTTAATAAAACTGGCATATAATATATTCTATAAAAAAGTGGATTTTTATGGCAATATATCATATTTATATTTAAAAAGGTTATTTTGTGATTATTTATACTAAGTTTGGTACATATAGTACTAGAAGTTTTGAAACCACTATCAAAAGTTAAATGAACAGATCAATAGAAAATATAAAAAATGACCATACAAATATTATTTAAAGATAAGCATAAATATTTCAATTTGTCTCTTAATATTTTATATTTATAACATTACATAAAGATTTAATTAAACCATACAGAAAATTAACACAAGCTGTTTATTTACATGCAGTTTTCTTTTTATTTTAGATATTATTGTTAGATGAATTGAATTTTAAAATATCAGCCTCTTAACTCACAGACTGTTTTTGTAAATTTAGTCATAAATTATTTAATTTACAAACTGATGATTTAGCATACCTATTCATTATAAGAAAAATTGAATCAATATTTTATGTGAATATTATCACAAGTGAGCCTTCTTTTCAAGTAATGTAAAATTGTGCTTTATACAAAGTATATCAGATTTTTGATGCTAAAAAGTTGATTTTACAAAAGGAAATAGTTAAATTTTTTAGTATAAATTGCGAACAATATTTGATTTGTCAAATCTTGTCCTCATTTTATACAAATTGATATCACATACTCTTGACATATTCTACATGCAACAATAACTTTACCAGTTTTTTTTATATAATCTTATCACTAATTCACACAACATATTTGCATTGCTTTTATAATCTCTACACTATTTAAATACTATTTAAATGTTTACTTTTAGTTTAATTAAATTCTTATAACTGTTTTCTTTTTTAAGAGTTTTCAATATAGAGTATGAAAGATGGGCAGCACATTAATAGGTTCCAGCTTATGTTTGACTTTAGGGTAAGAAGAAAGATGCAAGTTGAGAAATGACTGGATTGTAAGGTATGGGAACAAGAACAAAAAGGAATATAAACATTCTAAGATACTTGTATGCAATGATCAATTCTAGTTAGTCAGGGTTGATTTTTCATCAAGCTAGCGAGCAATCAGGATTGTACAGCACAAACATTTTTACAAAGGCTAGTAATTTTCTTCATGCTTTTCAAATGACTACATATGCTGATAAATATATATCAAAATAAATATATAGCATTCAAATATACAAATGATTGACAGGTATACAGTCGTTCTTACCTTGTACATTCAGCTTGGCCCAAGTTGAAGTTTCACCAAGAATGCAAGAATATTCCCCTTTGTCCTGAACAGTGACATTGTGAATAATAAGTTTCTGGACCTTTTTATCAGTGATGATTTCATACTTTTTGTCTGCTGTCAGTTTTTGTCCTCCCTTCATCCAAATTGGCTTCAAGTTCTCCTGGGACATTTCACAGATGAAGGTGGCTGTTTCTTTTTCTTTCACTTTCAGCTCAGTAAGTTTCTTAGTGAATTCTGCTTTGACTTCTATGAATAAAATATGAATAAATTCCTTTAAATGAATTTGTTAATTCAGGTAAGTGAACATGTCTATATATTCTATTTTTAATATAACATCAAAAGCTTCTGTGATTTCATAAAGACTTCAAAGTTCAAACTGCTAACCATTAGTTTTCTATATATTAAATACAAGCTGGAATTAAATTAAACACTTTAATCTTACTACTAAATTAATTAATAAATATTTCTTTACAAGTTTCCATTTTAATATATACTTCTTAACAATTGTATAACTTTACAAAAGTATGTATAAGTAGAAGCAAAAGTATTATTAAGTATACATTTTGTAAAAGTATTATTAAGTAAATGTTTTTTGAAAATTAATTATCTTACTTATTATAAAACGCAGATTGTGTGTGTGTGTGTCTGTAACGTTTATATATTGGATCGGATTTCCTACATTTTTCAACCGATTTCAACAAAACTCCACAGGACTACATAAAATTACCTTGTGGTGGTTCTAACAGTGCCAAAAATGGGAAAAATATAATTGTTTTTGCACAAAATCAATTTGAAAACACGATTAAGAGACATCGTGAAAATGGAAGGGGGACAACTCACATCGGGTTGTTTGTGTGTGTGGGTTCCTTTAAATATGGGATCGGATTTCCTATATTTTTCAGCCAATAAAACAAAAATTCACTTTTTTTTTTGGCAGGTAGTGTTTCTTATTCTCTTGCACACTTTTTTCTTTATTTTTACATTCAGAATGCTTTAAAAATTCCATTTACAAGACAATTATTTATAATAAAATTCTATTCAATCGGGAGACTCATAATGATTGAAAACAATGTTTTTTTTGAGTTTGGGTTTGACCAATTCGTAAAAAAAAAAAAAAAAAACCTAATTAAGACATGCA
This sequence comes from Acanthosepion pharaonis, assembly GCA_903632075.3. Taxonomy (NCBI): domain Eukaryota; kingdom Metazoa; phylum Mollusca; class Cephalopoda; order Sepiida; family Sepiidae; genus Acanthosepion; species Acanthosepion pharaonis. The sequence continues at coordinate 1,218,338 of CAHIKZ030000791.1, forward strand.
TGTCCGTCAACCTTAAACAATAATTTTTGTCAATTTTATTTTTCAGTCTTTATGATGGTGGATACTTGATCTATCTCTTACTGTTATATCCCCGGGCAATGCCGGGCTCTACTGCTAGTTAAATATATATAAGTAAAATCATACACTAAGTATACATAAGTAAAAGTATACATTAAGTATATGTCATTTTTTTTTTAATCATTTCAAAACCTGAAGCAAGGCAATAAAAGCCACGAAGATGGAAGGAGTTACTGAGTGTGAAAAAATATAAGAAAAAGAAAATCATTAAGAAGAGAAAACAAAAAAAAATTGACTGGAAAGCAAGAAGTGAGATGAGAGTTCCACAAGCGAGAAGTGCAAGAGAAGAAACTGTTATTATTTTACAGTTAAAGTTGCTACATGTAACCATAATTTCTATGCTAAGATCTAACTGCTAATCTAGCTCTGTGCTTAAATTCATAAAGTTGAGGTACCAAAGAGGAAAGCTCATCAGAACAATTACCATGAAAATATTTATAGAAAAGGCACAGGAAAACTGTTATGGTGGTGGAAAATTGACTGAAGCTGAAAAGTCAAGTTGGGATATGTAAGTAACAGTATATAGGAATACATCAATGTTTTTGAGATGTTGTCATTTGAATAATTCCCACAAAACATCATTTCCATTCACATTAGCTAGACATATTCTTTTATGTTGAGAGAAGCATAATGGCTGCTTGGTCAATGAATGCCAAATATTTCTTTATAAGGAAGTTGCGATAATATATTTTAGTATCTGAATTATATGATAGGTTAGTAATTGCATTTTTCTAGAGTGTTTAATTATTATTGAATAAATGATAGTAAATAAACTGATAGTCCATGTCAGCATTTGATAAAAGTTACTCTTCTGTCTACCTCTTTTCTTTTGTCAATAGACAGCTCCTTTCAAACATATATAGAATAAAAAAAATAAACATTGTTATATAGATAGTTTACATAATGATTATAATTACTGCAACTATTTTTTCTACATGTATTCACTTCCAAAGAGTTTAGTCCAAGTTGAAGTGTCATGACAGAAACAAGTGTATTCCATCTGCTTTTTAGTACTGACATCGTAAGTTTTTGAAATTTCTCATATGTGACCATTTCATCCATTTTTTTTCTACAAATGATATTTGTCTTCTTTTCATTCAAATTGATATCAGTTTCTATTCAGATATTTCACAGATAAAAGTGACTGTATCCTTTAAATTTGTTTTAACCTCAGTTTTAATTTCTACAATCCAAATGAAAACCCTGAGCCTTCTCACTCCTGTTGGAGGAACCCTTTCCTGGTTGACCTCCATCACTTCCAATCTCTGGTCATGTGAGACTGAGATATTGGGATCAGATCATCTCACTATCTTGCCTTTTCCCACCTTCTAGTTCTTTTCCACTGCCTTGGTGTCTATTCTATCGCTCTAATAGTCCACCTGTTGTCCAAGAGACATGGACAGTCCATCTATGTTTACCCCTTTTTGATGATCTCACTTATGTCCTACTGTTGAATGTAGGTGTTCCTCTTCCTGTCATTTATTAGAATGTTTATTTACAAAAATAATTTTATATTTATAACAATCTTAAAACTAATACAATGCAATATTTATCACTTACCAATTATAAATAAATAAATATGTAAACAATTTTTTATTCATAAATTTATAAAAATTTACTAATATATAAAAATATCTGAACCAACCATAATGAAATCCTTATTATTTACTATTTTATAAAGTTTGAATCAATTGGCATTTATCTGAGGTTTTACCAACTGTTTGAAAGAGTACAATTCAGAAGCTTCACCAATTGCTTTAGTCAAGTTGCTTAGTGTCTACTCTTCATTTAAGATTTCTTTATCAGTCAGCATGGCTGACAAATAATCACTTGGAAGATATTCTTGGCATTTTTACAAAAATTAGCAACGGTTTTAATTTTTTTTTTATTATGCTTTTCAAAAAAAGAGTAGCAGAAAGTGAAGTAGCCCATAACTGCTGGAGTTTTAGACCTCTGATTTCTATTGATTAGGCATCTTTGATCCTAGATCATGATTATAAAAAAATTGGAAAACTAAAACAAATAATCTGAGATAAAAAAAATAATTTGAGTAGAAAATATAATGTCTGGAAAAATTATATTTCATTTTTCTTTTTCTATACTTCATATATATTTTTATAAAAATTTTAAATAAAAAATTGTTTTCATAGTTATTTATTTATAAAATGGTAAATAATATATATTGCATTGTGTTTGGTTCATATATTTTTAAAATTTTGTAGTTTTTTTATAAATTTTTGAATAAAAACTTCTTTATTATTTTATGATAAATAATAAATCTTTATAAAATGGTAAATAAAAAATATCACATTGTACTTGGTTCATATATTTTTATATTCTTGTAAATAAACATTACCGAAGGAGTCTCAGTACTTCCAGTAATAACAGTGTTAACAAAAAAACAGTACTTTTGGAACACTACTTTTTTTGCAGGCTCAAAGGTTAAACATTACCACAAGTTCAATGCTGCTTGGGTAAACAGGAGCATAAAATATAATGACAATACTTATAAGCAGATAAATACAAACTGAGATAAATAATTAGAGATTAAAAGAAATATAAGCATTTGTCTGATGTTTAATACCAAATCAAATGTTGTAATAGTAAGAATAAGCAGGAAGCACAACTTCAGAATAATATACAAAATCATTTTCAGATAAATAAACCAAGCCAATAAGTTTCTGCAAGTGTGTAAAGTACACATCCAAATATGCAATATATCCATTTTATGTGTTTTATTAAATATTAGTTATCTGCAATATACTTGGCAAAAAGACATAGCATAGGTTAATTGGCATGGTTAATCAAAGAATTTCTTTAACCACTTTCATTTGTATTAATATAGCTGGTCAATGTTTTAACCAGAAGTAATCATATGCTTGTCATAACCTATCAAAGTGGCTTACCAGAAAATATTGGTGGTGGCTACTGATTAATAATAACTTCTACTGGCATTCTAAACAAAATGAATGCAGAAATATATAAAAAGTATGAAGCAGAGAGTAGAAGTTTAAAGCAGTAAATAAAAAGTAAACCAAGCCAATGTTTATTTTTTTTTAAATAAGGATTGCTATTAGGATTTCCCTAGTGGTGACAAAAAAAGCTTCCTCTACCTACCGCATTATAAAGAAAAAAAGAGAAAGCAGGAGCTTATATCCATCCTTTTATAGTCTTAGCAAACCAGTTGGGGGTAATACTCACAGATTTAAACATGAGTGTTATGTTTAGCATGCTAATGTTCTGCCTACTCAGCTATGCGTTTACTAACAACAAAAGAAAATGTTGCATGGACAAGAAAAAACTGACCATTAACAATTTGTCATTTTCTTCTAAGTTTTTGTTTATGCTAAGCCAGAATAGGAAATAAATACGCTTGTCATAACCTATCAAAGTGGCTTACCAGAAAATATTGGTGGTGGCTACTGATTAATAATAACTTCTACTGGCATTCTAAGCAAAATGAATGCAGAAATATATAAAAAGTATGAAGCAGAGAATCGAAGTTTAAAGCAGTAAATAAAAAGTAAACCAAGCCAATGTTTTGTTTTTTTAAATAAGGATTTGACAGATATGTCTTTTTTATTATCTGATGTAAGCATCAGAAATGTGATGCATTTGCCAGATAATAATGTCATGTTATTACAAAACATTTATTCATATAAACTTACCAGCTACAGGTTCTGCTTTCACTTCAACTTTTGGTTCTGTAAATTAGCAATAAAGAAATAAAAGAATTGCCATGAATAACAGTAAATCAGTGATTATCAATAAACAATTCAATGATCAAAACATTTTATGAACTATAAATATTTTTCATTATATATAATTATCTCTATTGCAATTACAAATATAAAATATTTAAAAAAAAAAAATGAAAACCTATTTTAAATACATTTTCATCATGGTTTTCATTTTTATCAATTAAACAAATATATATTAACAAAAGATATTTGGAATAAAATGTGACCATATTGACTCTGAAAGAAACTTTGTCAACAATTATAGTTTAATATAGAAAGAAAACATTTACATAAAATTAGTATTTTTTCACTAATTGTTTGTAGCTAAAAGAACACAGTTATCAAAATACTAGAGTAATATGATTAATAATGTTTTCATTCTGAATATTGTAATTCTATATTAAAGAACACGAATTGTAATTCATAATTAGCTTAAAACATAAACATTAAAATAAATATTGGCCCAATACATATACAAACATAAATACAAATATAGGCCAGTGGCAAAGGGTGACTTTAGAATCAGAGCATGCAGGTCCATGATGACCATTAATGGTTACAAAATAAATACCTTTATCTTTTTCAAAAGAAAGAAACAACTAATTCCACTGTATTTTTTCTTACCCACTCAATTGTAACCTTTCACTATTTAAGTTCTCTGTGCCTGTGCATAAAACTAGAACAGGAATGGTATACAGAAGCAGGGGTCTTCTCTGCTTACACTACTAAATTAATTTGTTCACAGTTTATCCTAAGAATTGAAGGAATGGAGATTTTTTAAAATTATCACAAGTGCAAGGAGAATAGTAAAAATGGTCAATAATTAATTTTATTACCCCAAAATTATCCATCCTGCAAAAAAAAAAATCTCAAGCATACAGTTGCATACATGTACCCTTCACCACTGGTATTAGTTGGTTACATATACTTCTATGGTTACATTTTTTAATACATATACATACAGAAATACAAACATGATCTATACATAGATCACATATATAATATTAACATAAATAAGCAAATATAGTGACTTAGTACATAAATACAGATATTGATTATATATATACATGATGAATACATATACATACAATAATACATACAATGGTTCAACTGATAGACTGAGTTTTACGGTAGAGATTTAGGCACATTGAAGAAAAAAAAAGAAATGAAAGCAGACGATAACTGTAAGAAAAAAAGGGTATAAACATGCTAGGGTTAGTTATATTTTGTATTTACACCATGCATGATTCTACAATGTTTATGATAATATTAAAAATTCCTGTTTCCAGAGAAAAATTATGAAATAAAAAAGTGAAATAACTGTAAAATATAATCTGGTGAACTATAAAATCAATAAAGTAAATGCAGCATTTGGAAAACCAAAATACTTTAATACTAAATAAAATATCTTCCTTATAACAAAGTCACACACAGGGCCAGATTATGACCTTTTAGGACCCTTAGACTAATAAGACACCTCTGGAGACCAATATGGTGGTGGTATAACATTTCCTGATGCACCAAGCTAGGAGTTTATATGCCACTGAGATGTGGCCCCTCAATAAGATCATCACCTTTTGTGTCTATGGCTTTGAATCCTGTGCCTTCAGGAGTATCAAGGCCATTGGAAGTATATTGTTCACTAGGACCCCTTGCAGATTAATCTGGTGCTGGAGGATGTTCTGACATTCTACCAAGGCTGTGAGAGCTGGAGAGACAAGTCAGCTCTTGTGGGCTCAACTCCTTCCCGGTATGATATTTAGCAGCAGCATTAACAATTTTTTGAGAATAACAATGACTTTTTTTTTTTCAGATACAAGGACTATAATTTAATCCATAACTAGGAGGAGAAAATGGATTCATGCCTTTCTTAAGGTTATTTGTGTATAAGTGAACATGTTGAACCTGACTGGAATTCAAATTTGTCTCTCTCTGATTTCTCATTTCAAGTCACTATCCATTACACCCCCCATACAGAGTTTATTACACAATTTACATATTAACAGATAGTTCAAAAGAACAAGACAGCATTACATGCAATTATATAAAGAGCAATCATTTGTGTTCACTGGATGATTGTTTGAATTTGCTAATAATTGTTTCTGCCTCTGATTCATCTAACAAATCCTTCTCAATGGTTAGCAACATGTATGATTCCAAATTCTCCTCAGATATCAAATTTCTTAACCTTGTATTGATGATCTTTAGTTTTGAAAATGTCCTCTCACATTGGACTTGAGTAACTGATAGTGTGTAAATGACTTTATAAAGTTCTTATTCCTTTTTATTACTAAAACAATTGTCTTTGTTTCCTTCTTTATTGTATCTTTATTCGATATAGAGGCCCACACTATCAGGGACCCACTTACCATTGAGCACCCGCCACTGAGGTTATCATTTTGCTTTTGAAAAAAAGAATGCAGAGAGACAGAAAAACATGTTGACAAACAGAGAGACAATAAGCTTTTTTATAACGATACCAACACTTTTTTTTAAACCTTTAGACATTGCACAATACTGGTTTTACTTCTCATTTCGACACACTCACCTCCAACAACCAATTTAGCCATAGTTGAAACATTACGATAATTGCAAGAATACTCTCCACTGTCTTCTTCAGTAACATCACGAATAATAAGTTTCTGGACTTTCTTATCCGTGAGCATCTGATACTTTTTATCTGCAGTCAATCTCAGTTGTTGCTCTCCTTTCTTCCAGACTGGTTTTAAATTATCATCATTCAATTCACAAATAAATGTGACTGTTTCATAGTCTTTGGCCCTGATCTCAGAGAGTTCCCTAGTAAATTCTGGTTTAAGTTCTACAAATGTTAACAAAATGCAAAGATTATGGCGCACAAAAGTATAAACTTCAAGCACAGAACAAGCGCAAGCAAATGCACATTGTTTTCTTAGTATAGACAAGCGCAATTTCCCCATGAATATTATAAGATCTTCTGAATATAAGTTTATTAAATGATCTTACTAAGTGGTATTTGATAAAGTATCCAATTAAAATTGAGTTAGTCATGTGAAATATTTAAAAATAGTAAAAATGCCCTTAAAATAAATGATACAAAGAAAGGTTAGATAATTTCTACTGAAAATTGAATTATAAATTATCTAAGTAAACATGAGATTTATTTATTGAATAAATTCATATAATATAAAATTTGTATTCACAAGATAGAAATGTGAATAGAATGTTTATTTCATTACATATCTCAAAAATACTTTTAAATTAAATGTTAAGCACATTTCACTTCTTCTATAAATTGACTGAAAAATTGTTTTTTGTATGAATTAATTAATGGAAGATTTTTTTTGAGCCAACATTAATTCATTATTATGTAAATCTTAAATTTACTCAATAAAGGTGAATATAGAGATAGACAAGTATATATGAGGACAAGTTGAAAAATTTCCAGTTCAACCAAGACAGGATTTCAAAATAAATTTTGATACTTAGTTGTTTAGACAGAAGTGGATCAAGCCACAACTTTTCAGCACATTCTCATATATCCCTATTTTGTTTACAGTAAAATACAATTTCATTCTCTTGGTATTTCAATAAAAGGAAACGATGCATTGTGCTTCATGACCAATAAGGATATCAAAAGTATATTCTTTAAAATTTTCATTCATTATAAGTTATCAAGACTTTGATATATTAGTCATGTAATATAAAAATTTTTTTGATTGGTGCATTTATAAACTTGTATGATTTCTGATGAAAATTTACAAAGATTTTTTTTTTATTTTTTCAAACTGATACTTAATTTAAAAAATAATTAAAAATACAACAGGAATCTTTCAGCATCTAAAATATCTTTTCAAAACTATCTTCAGAGAAAAGTCTTCTTTTATTACAAGATATAATTTGTAGATCACTCTGAAGACAAGTGACATCGGAAAAACAATAATTACCAGTCTAAATTTCAGAATGGATTTTTTTAAGCATATAATTTTCTGTGTGCTATTTTTATTTAATGATCATGTTATTTATAGTTATTTACTAAGCATAGCTTAGATGTGGCACAAATATGGAGCACTAAGTGAGGATCAAACTCAGAGCTCAGTTGTAATTGATCTAGCAAGACAAGCTTGCTCACCACCACAGTGCCCATCTGTTATTTATGATATGACTAAAATCTTTATTTTCTTTGTTATCATTGCTAACACTCACCTCCAACAGTCAGTTTGGCCCAAGTTGAAGCTTCACGATATATACAAGTATATTCTCCACTGTCTTCTTCAGTGACATCACGAATAACAAGTTTATGAACTTTTTTATCTGTGAGCATTAGATACTTTTTGTCTTTGGTAAGTCTCAACTGTTGTCCTCCTTTCATCCAAATAGGTCTTGCATTTTCTTCCCAATATTCACATTCAAATGTAACTGATTCATTTTCTTTTGCTCTGATCTCACAGAGCTTCTTAGTGAAGTGTGGTACAAATGCTACAAAGGTTAATAAAATAAAGAGGTAATATATTCTAAAAGGAAGTTAATTGTACAAACACAAGTCAATGCACTTAATATAAACTTTAAAAAAGGATTTATTTAGAGATGGGTTAATATAAGATTCACTTGTATATTTTGATTTTGGATTAGAGTAAAAAGGATTATGAGTATTCAGAATCTCTTGTAAGGATGAGGAATTGTTCATGCAATATGTTTAGAAATAATAGAAAATCAAAACATTTAATGATATATGAATGAATATATATTTCAAAGTATTGGCTAATTTGCTTATTATGCTTTATTTTAATTTCTGTTTTAACAACAGTGAAAATGGTTAAAATATTCAAGAAATTCCTCAAAATCCAATCAGATTGAATGGAGATTCATTGTAATAAATGTTTATTTGTGTAATACATCACATGACTCATGTATAGGGAAATAGATTTTGTATTCAATAAAAATAACTTTATGCATATCAAAAATATTATCAAAAAAGCAATGTAAAACAGAATTTCTGCTAATAAGGAATAACATAATGCAGTCATAATGAACTTCCATATCTTAAATTGTAATAATTTCTAAATAAAAGTATTTGTATTAATAGAAAATATTGACTTAAAAGAAAATATCAGTAAATGAACCTGAATGTTAGCAGTTTTACATTAGGTAAATTAAAGAACTATCAAGAGTATAAGTTTAAGCTAATTGATGTTTACTTAATATTTTTCACAACAATAGTTGCACTTACAGCACATTTGTTTCTTCATGAAATTTTTTCTCATAGTGGAAAGAAATAATTATTTCTATTAAAAACATTAGGATCAAACTAATGTATTTGTATCCAGAATGTTCTTAAAAACAAACATATTTTTATTTCCTTTTTAAAAATATGAACTATAACTATACAAATAAAATCTGTCTGTCAGCTGTAGATACAAACTACTGCATGGATATCAACTAAATTTGGCATGCAGATGAGCTATGACCAAGGTAATGTAAAACTGACTTATAAAAAGTCAAAAATGAAGTTCAATATATATCCCCATGTAAAAATAGAGCAGTAAGGGAGGTAAATCAATTTTGGTAGTAAATGTGTGGTTACTTCCCTTAGCCATTTTAATAATCTATACCAGTGTTGCTCAACCTTTTTACTTCATGGTAAACTTGAAGAATAACTAAAACTCTGAGGCACACTATAAATTTTAATAAGGAAAACTTCATGAAATTTGAAAACAAGAAAATAATAAAGAAGTTTCTTGAAATAAGTATTTATTATTAAAACTTTACATTGTACATATTTAAGTATGCTTGTGTGAAAGCTGTGCTTGATGTGCTTTGGCAAAGAAGAAATTACATTTCGTAGTTGCCATTTTTGGTTTAGCATTCACAAGGAATTTAGAATCTCATTTAAAATATTAAATGACAAAGATTTGACTTTGACATGGAAGCCATATTCTTAATGTCTCTCACTTTTTAAAAATAAAAATAATGAATAAATTACATTGTTAAATTGGGATGAACCTGCCTAGCTTTCAGAGTGCACTAGTGCACCCAGGTACACTGTTTATAAAATGCTGATCTGTACAAATAAAATGAAGTATCTGTCTTTTTATTTACACAAAATAAATACCCAAGCAACCATGGGTACCTCTGCTAGTAGTAAATAAACAATTTTTTCACAGATTGGTCACTAGCTGATAATAATAAATAATAAACAAAATTAAATCGTAATTTAAAACCTCTTTTTTATTACATTATAAACTTCATATTAAGCCTAAATCTGACTCCAAGGGGTTATGGCATAAATTTAAGTAAGGTATAGCACTGGGTATTTCCTACAGGCCCAATAAGCAAAAATTATTAGATTGAATCTCTTCCACATTGTATTTAATTGTCAAATCAAAGCTTTTCATTTTGTTATTTTGATTGTTATCATATGAGTAAAAGAAATTCATTAAAAATAAGTTATGCTTACTTTGGAAATTACAGATAAATAGAATTTTAAAATGGTCCCTTGAATATTATACTAGATACCACATTGAAAATTTACAAATATTAAATCATTGCAAAAGTTTGTGCCTGATTAAATTTTAAAAAAAAATTAAATTAAACCTTTGTGCCTGATTAAATTAAAAACAAAATTTTAAATGGTCATAAAAAACATTTATTAGTCAAGTAGATAGTCTTGTATTGTTTTTACCAACTGTCTCCTATCCTTCTACAAGCTTCTTGATACAATTTTTATAGAAACTTTGTTCTTCTTGGAAGAAGTTTGTGCATTAGTTTTCAATTGACTGTACAAAGTCAAATGTTTTGTCATTTTAGTTTTCCCATAAAGACTAAAATAAATAAAAATCTGGAGAGGCCAAGTCAAGAGAATACAGTGGGTGCTGGAGGGTTACCCATTTTAACTCTTTAAGCTTCTGCAAGGTCTGTTTTGCAGCATGTTGTCCTGTGTTGTCAAGGTGGAAAATGATACCTTTTCGAATTAACCAAAGTTGGCAGGTAAGTGGGGTTAAGTCAATTTTGGTAGTAAATAAGTGGTTACTTCCATTAGCCAAGTTAATAATCTATACCAGCGTTAAATTGAAGTTGGGATAGTGATTTTCAAACTCTTAGCAATTTTCTCTGTCAAAATCTCCAGTTTATTCTCCATGATATCAGATGGTCACCCCAATCATGGTTGATTGTTTAGTTTAGAATAACTCAGATAAAATCTGCCAAACCACATCTTGATCATTTGATGAGCTGGAGCACAATCCAAATAAACCTTCTGAATGATTTTTGTTACAGTTTTGATGCTTACTCTTTTCTGAAATTCATAGAGCATAATCTGGTAAAAGTGTAACTTTTCATCCTCCATCTTTAATGAATTCATTTATGGACAAAATGTCAACATTCAACAAAGTCTGATTCATAAAATTAATCATGCAAGGTTTCAATCTAGAACACATCAGAAATATACACCAAACAAAAAAACAATATCAAGTTGCAGTAATTTTATATTAACAATGAAAATCAAGGACAAACTTTTGCAATGATCTGATATATTATTCTATTCACCACTGATCAAAATTCACTTTCCTGCTATCCTGAAGAATTAAGCAAATCAACTATTTTGTTTTTCTTTTCATGAAAGTATTCTGCAAATTTGATTTGTAATCAAAATTTCTTCACTAAAATTTCTGATATATTTTTCTACACACTCACCTTCAACAATCAGCTTGGCCCAAGTTGAAGTTTCACCAAAAATGCAAATATATTCTGCTTTATCTTCAAAACTGACATCATGAATAATAAGTTTCTGAACTTTCTTATCTGTGATTATTTCATACTTTTTGTTTGCAGTCAGTTTTTGTCCACCTTTCATCCAGATAGGTGTCAGGTTCTCATAGGACATTTCACAAACAAAAGTGGCAATGTCTCTTTCTTGTACTCTGAGTTGACCAAGTTTCTTAATAAATTCAGGTTTGAATTCTACAAATGTTAATGTAATTAATATATATGACATGGTTTAAAAAAAGGAAATAAGCATTATTAATAATGGCATAGAATAGAACATGCTGGATTTTGAACATGAAAAGTATGAATGAATATAATTAGATTATATATCTGAAATATGACAAAATATACTCTAAACATTGTTTTGTTTTACTCAAATTTGGGAAATAGTCAAACTACAGGAGAAAAAGCATTCAAATATAAATGTTATGAAGAAGGAAAATGCTCATGCAGTGTCTATAGATATGGAAAAAGATGCAGTCGTGCCTTGAAGATATAAGTTTAAAAATAATGAAAAGAATTGCAGAAATAAAATAGATGTAAAACTTGAATATGAAAAGAAAGAATTTTTATATAACAACTGATCTAATACATGACAGGAAATTCATTTAATACCATTCACATTTATTTATTGGATTAATCAGATATTATGTTCATTTTGATTGTAATCATCATTACCTCTGTTTTCAAATTTCACATATATACATGTATAAAAAATATATATGGTTTATACTTTGTGTATGTGTATATGTATTTGGTAAGCAATCCTTCTTTCATACAGTTTTCGCTGAAGATGAATAACAAGGCATTGCAATTAAGTATGCATACAAGAGATTTCTGTTTGGGAAATAGAGTGTGTAAGAACTGTCCAAATGATTTAAGTGCTTTGGGTTAATTTATTAGCCATTATCAAGGATGTTTTTGTTTGTCTTAATATGTAGATTGTGATGGGAATTTTTTTAGCCAGTGTTTCAATGTGATGTGACCATAAGGCTGAACACATTTAGTATATAAATTTTTAAATATATAGTTATGAATAATCAAGAGTGGTCTCCCTTTGTTTTGTTACTCTCCTTTTTGAGAGAGCTATTTCTGTTTACTGGGACTATAAAAGGACACTATACGCAAACCTTGTATTCTCAGTTGAATAAAGCTTTCTTAAAGCCTACATCTGCATACTTTTGTCATTACATATATATTAAATGATTCCCTAGTTTTACTTTTTAAAACCTACTGATGGTACATTTACTGAGAAATACAACTTTTCTAAATAAGTTCTAAGTAAAGCCAACATAAAAAGTTATATTTTTAAATTAAAATATACACAGAAATAGACTATATCCAAAAAGAAAGAAGCAAAAAATAAAATACTGAAAATTAAAATGATAAAAATATTAATATGAATGTATTTCAATACATATAGAATTCTGTTCATTTCAGTAATATGAAAAGACTAAGAGAGATGTTCATAAAAAAAAATACATCTTACTCCATTAAGCTTATTAATGCTGTAAAAAGAAAATTTGTAATCAGTACTATTAGTAATAAGTATTAGAATTATATCTATCATTATTATAATAAAAAGTGATTAACAAGCATAAATTCACACTTACCTTGTACATTCAGCTTGGCCCAAGTTGAGGTTTCACCAAGAATGCAAGAATATTCCCCTTTGTCTTGAACAGTGACATTGTGAATAATAAGTTTCTGGACCTTTTTATCAGTGATGATTTCATACTTTTTGTCTGCTGTCAGTTTTTGTCCTCCCTTCATCCAAATTGGCTTCAGGTTCTCCTGGGACATTTCACAGACAAAGGTGGCTGTTTCTTTTTCTTTCACTTTCAGCTCAGTAAGTTTCTTAGTGAATTCTGGTTTGACTTCTGTTGATAAAAATCAAGGAAAAATATGATCTTGCAGACAATAGCATTTAGAACTCCTTTTCATGAAAATAAATAACCAGCATTTGAATTCTAACAGCTTGATTTTATATAAAATAAAACAATTAATCTGAATTCAGTAAAAATAACAAAAACTTAAATTGTTAGCCTTTATTCAATTATAGAGGGTGCGATGGATAAATTTTCATGTAGATTATGCAAAAATGAAAATAATACTGACATCTCATTTTAACAGATATATTTACTAAAATTACACAAAAATATCTTGAAATAGTAAAGAGTAAATTTATTCAATAAAATCACCATTGGCTTCAACTACAAATCTTCTGGATGGTCTCCTTGTTTTATTTGGTAAATGCTGCCTTAATCCTTGCCTTCAGTTCATCTTTGATGTTACAAGGAGTTTTATTGGTCTCTTGCTCAGCTGCATCCCACACATAATAATCAAAGGGGTTGCCGTCTGGGTAGTTAGGAGGCCAGATGTAAGGGGTGATGTGATCACAGAAATTGTTTGACAGGCATGACTGGGTTCTCCTGCTTGTGTGGCAATGGTGCAGAGTCCTGACATAGGATCTTCCAGCAGTCATTGTCTTGACCCAGGGCAGCACTACCTCCTCAAGGCACTTGATATAGACCCCCGTGTTGAGTCTGAGATCCTAACCATTATGACTTGTTGCCACTCCTCAAACAACTTTTTAACACTTTTTGAGTAAAATTCTGCTGGGTTTGATGTGAAAATATAAAATGACGATAATTTACCCATCGCACCTCTATGTTTATTTAACCATTGTGATTATATATTTTTTTAAAATATATTTTTCACATAGTATTCTTAATATTTGCTGTCCTGAGTTTATATTTTATTCAAGTAAAATGTAAAACAGATTAATTCAACAATTGTTGTATCTCAAAAATTAAAGTAACAATAATATTGTTTTAACAAACATATTTAGCAATGGTAAGATTCGCCCTTTCCATACAGGAAACATTTGGCATTTATTGACCAAACAGCTAGCATTACTGTTTGTTGAAATTTATAAAACCTTTCTCTTGAAAGATTTCAAGTTTGCTATTATTGCTCTTTATGGTACTGATGAGAGTTTTCTTCCTAACAGTTTGTTTAAGACAGTGTGGAAAGTCAACATTTTTATAACAACATTATAAAAATCATTATATCATAATACTAAGTTCACACTTTCAGACTCAAATTCAATTTATACCAATATTTTGTATATTGAAATACAGAATGTTGAATACTATCAAATATTTGATAATGGTAATATTAGCTGCTTCCTTCTAAGGAAAAATTTGGCATTTATTGAGCAAGAAGTCAGTGCTACTCTCAGTTTAAATTTATAAACTATGTCTTTTAAAACAGTTTTTCAGGAGAATCGGCTTCTCAAGTCCACTGTTATTGCACTTTATATTAATAATGGGAGTTTCCTTCCTAACATTTTGTTTAATATAGTGTGGAATGTCACCATCTTGATTATAACATTACATCATAATTAAATAGGCAGATAGATATAAACAGACTGAGATAGGGATAAGATCACTTGAGTAAATTTATTGATTCAGAATTATTTTTTTATGAAGAAGTTACTTGCTGCAAAAATATAATAATCACTTAACTAGTTTTACCCGTGAAAACTTCATGGTTTTCCTATTTTAAATATTCTGATGAATCATAATTCTTAAGTTAATGATTGAGTAAGTTCATAGCAAGTTCTAAGACATTAAAATATCAGTAGAAATTTCCCTATCACACTGTCAAATATTTGAGCTTAACTTTTCATTTCACTGAAACAGTTATTAAACATTTCTTTCATTTCTCATTGAAACCAAGTAGTGTCTTTTCCCCTCTTTCCACACGATCAAAACAGAATAATCCATTATTTATTAGGTATTGCCAGGACACAATGGTTGTGCGAATTAACAAAGGGACAAGCAGAATTATAATAGGATGTTCAATAATTGAAATGTAAATCATAACAATATATTTCACCATATATTTAATTAACAAAACCTGTTCATGTGACAAATATTATTTTAATAATCATGCAGTATTCTATCATTACTATTATTTGGTAACCATGCGAGATAACAGATATTAGTACTTTGTACTGTATGCAAATTATTAGACTATGTATTGCATGCTGATCTGAAATATTGAATAAAAGTCCTCTTCCTGAACAGAAATTTTAAATTAGTTATTCAGTTAACATATGCAATTTTGTAACAGTCACTTAGAAATGTGTATTTATATATAGTGTTGTACAACAAATATTTTTCAACACAATCTTATTCTTATCCCTTGTCAATGTACTCAATTCAGTCATGAATATTTATCACATCATGAATATACAGTAGTAATTTCAGATCAAATTCAACTAATGATCATGTACCAGACCATGGACCCTATATATATATATATATATATATATATATATATATATATATATATATATATATTAACCTGAATGCAAATCTCTCTAAATGGTCAACTGCTATATTCAAAGTAAATTCTATTTCAAGTAATAGACGAAGTATAAATCAAGAAAATGTTTCAGTTTTTCATCATTTAGAATATATATAAAGGACAACTGAAAATTTCTCAGTCTAACCAAGAAACCCTTCCCCTAAAAAAATCTGATGTTTGGTCATGTGATCAGATTTTAGTGTAATTGTATCATGTCTGTAAATATTCACCATGTATCAGACTTTTATTCTTAAGATTACATATAACATCTCTACATGTTGTGATTCCATGACTTAAATTACTAAAGATAAATAGTAACAGACTTTTTTTTTAATTATACACAAACTCACCTTGAACATTCAGCTTAGCCCAAGTTGAAGTGTCATGATAAATGCAAGTGTATTCTCCTTTGTCTTGCATAGTGACATTATTAATAATAAGTTTGTGGACATTTTTATCAGTGATAATGTCATGTTTTTTGTCTGCAGTCAGTTTTTGTCCTCCTTTCATCCATATTGATTTCAAGTTTTCTTGGGACATTTCACATACAAAGGTGGCTGTTTCATTTTCTTTTGCTCTGACATCGGAGAGCTTCTTAATAAATTGTGGTGTGATTGCTAAAAATGTTAATGAAATTAGTAAATTATGCATCCTAAAAGTCATATGCAACTCTAAATACAAAATGAAGTATTTTTCTATAGAAAATTGGTAGAATATCTCGCTATAGAATTTAATATATCAGAATTATATACATCTACTGAGCATTCAAATTATAGGGATGCAGCATTCAAATATAAACTATTATAAGAAATATATAAATGCAGGATATATTAAAATGATGAATGTTATCAAAATGCATTTAGTAAAAGAGTTTCTAAAAATAGAATAGATAATCAATATGAATATAAATAATATTAAAATATGGCTGCATGAACAATTCAGCCTGAATTAATTTAGATAACACATGCACAGATTTTATTCCAGTTAAAAAATAGTAGATATATTTATATGAGGCAAGGAAACTTTAAGGTACTGGGCCACATACTCTAATGGAAAGAGTGATAATCAGAAATTAAAATTTCCCCCAAAAAATAAATAAATAAAAGATACAAGTTGTGGCAGAAATTCATCCTACATAATGTAAGACATGAGTGGCAATGCTGTCTTCATTGAGCTAATGTCATACCATTCATTATATGGGAGCTATTTCTGCCACATCCTGTATAAATAGGAAACAAGGAGAAGAACTTAAAACACACACATATATAAAAACAAAACAAATTAAGACAAACCAAGCCAATAAATTTCTGACAAATACACAAATATAGCCATTTAATATTTTTTATTATTAGACAGTTGTAATTTCTGTTTTTGGGAACTAATTGTATTGACAAATGTGTCATCCTAGCTACTATCATTCGTGGTAGTTAAGAATAAATTTGGAGTAAAATACTACCCCACTTTATCATTTCTGTGTACATCAAATCCACTTTTATGCCACTTTTCTAGAGAAAATCTCAGTAGAACAAATGTCATTACTCAGCAACACCACCTACATCATAATAAAAGGATGTGAAATAAATAAAATACATAAAAATTTACAATAAAAATGAAAGACCCTATTCTTAATATTTTTAATGCCTTAACGAGTTATATTCTTCTGTGTGTTGTTTACCATAATCATTAGGTATTTGTCATACTTAAAGCATATTTGAGGGCAAATCAAAATTTGTCTAATAACAACTTTCCCCAGCTATGAGTAAAATAGCAGGGCAGATGAGGTCATATAGCCTTGTATGGCAACATCTAGAAGAAGGGAACTCTGAATTCAAACCACCTGAAGTCTTTAGGTCCTACCACTTTAGAAGACTTCAAAAACAAATCTACCTCTGAGAGAGATGGGGGTAACCTCAATATACCTGGTGCAAAAGGAACCAGCAAGCCATTACACTATTCTGCCTTGAACCACAATTGTGAGATGAAAGAGTGATGACCATAGTGGCGCAAAATGCACTAACTGAATAACAACTTTATTGTTTTATTATTTTTTTAAAAATATAACTAAAATATGTTTTTAAGGTGTAGCAATAGTTATATTCTTTTATTAGTTATTTATGCTAGTCTTAGCATTTGTCCTCATTT
Source organism: Acanthosepion pharaonis (assembly GCA_903632075.3). Taxonomy (NCBI): domain Eukaryota; kingdom Metazoa; phylum Mollusca; class Cephalopoda; order Sepiida; family Sepiidae; genus Acanthosepion; species Acanthosepion pharaonis. The sequence continues at coordinate 1,236,418 of CAHIKZ030000791.1, forward strand.
AAGGCACAAACCAGAGTATTTCACAGCTTTTGGAACCAATTATTTGTAATGACATAGGGCATGGTATTTCTATAAACCTTAGTTTTTACACAGCAGTGGTTTAAAGGAAAACTTGTTTTCCTTCATAATAATGCAAGGCTGCATACAGCAAGAATAACAATTTTGACCTTGGCTGACCTGTTCTATCCAACTGACTATATTTACCTTGACCTTGCACCAACTAATTCATCAGTTATGTGCCATGCATGATACATGCATAGACAATCATGTATCTTTCAATACATGACTGATGAGGCAGATTTTTTCCCACAGAAGGTTGCCATTTCTTTCTGCAGTAGACCAGTTGCCATGCAAGTCTATAGAACTTGGTCTGTCCTGCTGCTTACCCATAACTGGGGGGAGAAGAGGATTTATACCTTTCCCAAGGATATTAGCATGTAAGTGAATGTAATGGATTTGACTGGAATTTGAACTCAGCTCTCCAATTCCTCAATCTGAGCCGCTATTCATTACTCCACCGTGCCAAACTAATTATTACCAATTGCAATTGCTTCAAAATACTATAATGGGGAAAATTTAATGAAAACCAAATACAAAAGTTCATAAAAAACTTTTTCACACCAAACCCAGCAGAATTTTACTCAAAAAGTGTTAAAAAGTTGTTTGAGGAGTGGCAACAAGTCATAATGGTAAATATATAATTGAATAAAAAATAATTGTACTTTATTTTTTGAAGAATAAAATGGAGGGAAAAAAATGGAAATTATGATTCAATCTATAATCAAGGTAATATATCTATCAAGTTAATTAGTATGGTTAATCAAGATATTACTTTAACCCAGTGGTTCCCAAATGGTGCAGCACACCTCATAGGTGTGGTAAGAAAGGATAGCAGGTGAGACAGAATGAATGAAACATATTCAAAGATTTAAAAACAGTTTTAAAAAATGCATACACCAAAAATATGATTTCATAAATAATTATTGACTGATTATCACTGTGATATTTTTGTATTATATCAAATATTAAGACTTGGGTCTGCAAATTGGAGGAAAGAGTCATCAATGATAAGGTTCTGACTTCACATTCGCGGTTATCTCCCCTTAATCCTCTCTCTTTTTTTTTTATTACATAAAATTTGTTGAGACATGAGAAAATTTTAAAATGTGGCCCAGAGAAAAAAAAGTTTGGGAACCACTGCTTTAACCATTTATCTTGGTATAAACAGGATTGGTCAGTGTTTTAATTCCTAAGAAACGAGAATATAAATATAAAATATATGTTTATTACAACCATACCCATTACCTAAGTCTATTTGTGTGCTCATAAAACCAATGTTACATAATGGTATACATATTTATTAGCCAGAAAATATTGGTGATTTTTTTCTGCATATAAGATGCAAATGGATACAAATTAATAACAACTACTACAGGCATTCTATACAAAATAGATGCAGAAATATATAAAAATAAAAAACTAACAGGAGGATAACTTCAATAAAGAGTGAACCTATATATATTAGGAAAATTAATGACAAAGTGGAAAAAATTTTTTTGTGTGACATGTTTCATTCTTAGGATTTCATCAGACAAAAGTCTAGGTGTATAGTCTTGCCAATTTACTTCAGTTTCTTTTTGTTTTCCAATATGTTTTTATCACTTTTATTATTAAGTATCCCATCTTGTGATGATAGAGGATCTGCTAAGAAAGGTGAAATGCAGGCACAATTTAGCATGAATGGTCTATCAACTAAACAACTTTATATACACTTTTATGTTCATAAAATGCTTTTAAGTGGCATTTTTTGAATTGAAATTATAGACACTCATTATGGTAACTAATGTAGTGAGTGTGCTGTTTCATAAAAGATCCCTTTTGTGTGCATTGGTTTATACCAACGGCTTCCCATACTTAATACTTCTCGAATTCATTCTCACATGGTCATGTGTGACATCATTAGCTGCAGTGCGATTTTCGCTTCCAGCGTCTTATATTCATGCATTTATCGTTGCTTGGAAATCATCCATGTAAACAGAAACAGACTATCATCACATTCTTGTCCATGTATTGCTTAATGTATTGTACTGTAATTTTCATCTTTGATAATAGCTTATGTAAGCCGAAAGCTTAGATTGGATTAAAAAAATATGTATCAATATTGTGATTTTCTTTCTTCGTTTAATGATAATGTTATTAAGCTTTATATATATATATATATATATATATATATATATATACATACACACACACACACACACCTGAAAAGAATTTATCTAAGCTTAATATAAAATTTGTTACTACTACTTCCAAGATAACAGAAGAATTAATGCAAAACAAAATAACAAACTAGAACTTAAAGGAGGAATTAACTATCACTTGTAATGATTGCCACAAGGAATACATAGGAGAAACCTCAAGGAATTTAAATAAAAGATTATGTGAACACAAAAGGGTATTTTACAAAACAATACATGCAAGGCATCAGTTGATGTAATGAGTCTGATCATAATTTTGATTGAATAAATGCTATTCTGATTAAAAGAGAAAGCAATTTATTAAGATGAAAATATATAGGAAGGGCTTTAATTGCTCAATCATCATAGTAAATTTACATTCATGTTCTTACAACATTTCACGTTTTCTGGCAGATCTTTTGTCATCACAATGTGGGATATTTAATAACAAGTGATAAGAAAAAGAAACTAAATAAAATCAGATAGACTATATATAAAAAAAATAAACATTTTCAGCATCTCCTCTCCTTCATGTGCATATTTAGTTGCATAAGTATAAACATCACGTTAGTCTGATGATGTCTTAATGGACAAAACATGGCACACAAAACCTTTCTCCACTTTGTCATAGATTTCTCTAAAATTGTTCTTGATACATATATTTTTATGTATCATTTTACCATATATATATATATATATATATATATATATATATATATATATATATATATAGAGAGAGAGAGAGAGTGAGAGAGAGAGAGATTCACTTTTATATAATTTACAGGCACTTGGTAGCTATGTCTTTTTTATTATCTGATATAATCATCAAAAATGATGCATTCACCAAGCAATAAGGATATTTTTTATATGACATTAGTACAAGTAAACTTACTAGGTTCTGGTACTGCTTTTACTTTTCTTTCTTCCTCTGTACAACAGCAAAGAAAATAAAATATCAGTTGTTTGCCAATAAATACAACTTTAAAAAATACAATGCAATAAGAAGCTTCACAACAAATACCTTGAAATAACAAATGATAATAATAATTGTAAAATAAATATATATTTTCCTAATCTATAAAAATGAAATAAAATAACTTCTAGATAATACTGACTGTTTCTAACTTATCTCAAAAATAATTCTGACCAAAATTAAGATGTTAGTATAATTGCAGGAATATTCTTCCATTAACTGCAATGATAATATAAATAAGTTCTGGACTTTGTTACCAATAATCATTTCATACTTTTTGTCTAACATCTGTTTTTGTCGATTCTTCAAAAGTGATTTCTGGTTTTGTTTAGACATTTTTACAAACAATGATGGCTGTACTATTTTTTTGACCTTCAAGTCATTAAAGCTCACTAATGAAATTAGTTTTTTTTTTTTTTTTTGGTTTCAATCACTGTAGGAATGACTGCAAAAACATCCCCCTCCCCAAATATATAGACAAATCCTACAGATGCATGCTGGGATTTCTTCCTAGCCAATAAGATTGGACACTTCTCAGTCTCATCTGCCATATTCTTGTTCTTTCTTGTCTTGAAGTCAGAATACTAGAATCACCTGACTGTATCCCTTTTGCATGTTAACACCATTCTTACTTTGTGAACCTTTTGTCTTTTTACTGTTGCTTTATCTACTTTTTTCTTGCATTATATATATATATATATATATATATATTATCTGCTAAGTATTATTTTGCCCTGTTCTTTTCTTTGTAAATTCTGTTTGGTGAGCATTATTGCTAATTACACTTAACCATGGCAAATTATTCTACAATTTTTGTTGAAAGATTATTAATAAATGCAAATGTTGTACTATAGAATTATATGTGCTTTAAATTGTTATTGACAAATTTTTAAAGTGTCAAAAATATTTTTATATTTCATTTCTGAGATGATTAAGTGTCAATATTCCTGTATTATTTCAAAAAGCTGAAACAGAAATTAAATATACATATTGTAAGGAGATAATAAATAAATTTTTATATATCAAGAACAATCTTGAGGGAAAATAATCAAAAAGTTTATTTTTCTACATGAAAAGAAATATGATAAAGAATTCAGTCAGCAAACATCAGTTTTACAATCATGCAAAATTAACTTATCTTTGTAGATAAAATAATCATGCAATATGAATTATGCATTTAATATTACATATGACATTTTTAAAACATGCCTAATGAAAAATAATGCAAAAGACCTTTAAGAAGAATTTAAACTAAAAATCACAATGAAAGAAAATAAAGTATAAATAAGCCATTAAACAAAATACTGTAATATGATTGAGATGAAGAGTTCACATTTATGCTAAAATACAGTGGAACCTCAGGTCATGAATGCCTCTGGTTCACAAACAAATTTCCAGAACAAAAAAACATCTTGGGTGATGAACAAACACACAAGCCAGTGATAATATGGGTATGACAAGGCATGTGTATCGGCGGGATAGTGTCAGTTATGATGTAGCTCTCGCTCCATACAAAGGTATTTTTAAATAGCCTCTGATACAGAATTAACACCTAGAGACCTCTGAAAACATAATTTTAATATCATCTATAGTTTAACTCTCATTGACAAAGCCTTACAGCAAATGACTTACAGGACTATGAATTCAGCCTGGAGGAAATTGTGGATGGATTGTGTTGCAGGCAGAATTTTTGAGGGCTTTGACACTGAGAGTTTTGCTGTACTGATTTTGTTTATGAACTTGTGCACTAAGTACTGTTGTAAAAGTTTAAATAAGCTATAATTCTAGGATCCAGGAATGGATTAATCGATTTTACATTGATTCTTATGGAGAAAATACTTTCAGTCTTCAGGAATTAAATTTGTGAACCAAGGTTCCACTGCATATATAAAGATATAAAACAACATTTCAAGTTGCTCAGTAATAAAATTAAATTAAAACAATTATGATGTTTCATTTTTCATGGCATATTACAAAATGATATGGCACATTATACTCAACTAAGATGATAAATATTAGAATATGAATACAGTTTATATATAGATATATCAACAAAATATATAATAAATGATTCTCTTTGCTAATTCTTACAAAATAATGCAAAAAGATATATACTTACCTAAATGTCTACAAGTTTAAAAGCTTAATTTTTAACTTATTCATGCACTTTAAAGACTATAATCAAGTATTGCAAGTAATAAGAATGTTTCATTATATTTCTTCATTTAAAACAAAAACTTGATATGGTTGTAGATAAATAAACCCCCAAATGATGACAACAGTAAAATAATACTGTGATTGCATGCAAACCATGCATAATGACTTAGCATACAAAATTTATGTACAAATCTTAAATTTCAGTGTTGAAATTGGTAACATCTTTTTACCAACTGAGAAAATTTGTTGATGAATTCTTTACAATAATCTAAAAAAATACTTGTGAATATTCAATAGGACAAATGTATGATATTTAGAATTCCTGACATTTAAGCACAAGTAAAAAGATTAAAAATTATAATGGTGGTATAATGGTTAGTGGCTTGGAACAAGAAATCGGCAAGCCATGTTAGAATTCCAGTCAAGTTTATTCATTTACTTTCAAGTAAATACCCTTACTAATGGTATGAATCCATAGCTTCCCTAGCTATGGGTTAAATAGTAAGGTAGATGAGCTCTTTGTTTAGCAACCAGGACATGAGGATAGCAACTTCATCTCATAAAAAAAGACAGGAAACCACAGTATATATATATATTAAGAGCTGTGGGCCCCATACCCCTCAGTGACGTCAACAGTACTTGAGTGAGTGAACTGTTAATATACATCCAGTGATTATAACACATTCATAGCTTCAAAATAAGTTGTCCTCTGGTTCCAAAATCTTAAACAACAATAGTGAAAAGACTTATTTTGATTAAAGTAGACTTGTTTTATTCAAATTATGTGGAATAGTGGCAATTCAAAATATTAGCATTTAATTTTTATTACCATTAAATGAATATTGCCACTAAAGCCATTATATCATCCTTTCTACACATCAACTCACCTTCAACAACCAGCTTGGCCCAAGTTGATGTCTCACCATAAATGCAAGTATACTCTGCTTTGTCTTGTATAGTGACATCATGAATAATAAGTTTCTGAACTTTTTTATCAGTTACAAATTGGTACTTTTGGCTTGCACATAATTTTTGTCCTCCTTTCATCCAAATTGGTGTCAAATCCTCTTGGGACATTTCACAGACAAAAGTAACTGTGTCTTTTTCTTTTGCTTTGACATCATTGAGTTTCTGAGTGAACTGAGGCTTAAATGCTACAAATGTTAATAAAATTAGTAAGTAGGCTGCATATAAGAAAGTAATCAATTAGCAATGATATACAATTCACATTATACTGAGAAAAATCAAAGGGCTAATACATTCAAAATATCAGTGGATTATTAGGAAATATTTCAAAGGATCATGGAAATCTAATAAACTAATTTAGAAATGATTTTATTCAGAATTGGTAAAAATTCTAATTTTAAGGATAAGGCATTCAGATATAAACTAGTAAGGAAGAATAGACATGCAGTTTTTGCTACCATGAAGAGAAAAATGAAAATGAATATGTTCATATACTACTTATATAAAATAGCAGTGGTTAACATATATTAGCAATTTTTATGTTTACAATGTTTCTTATTTCAAGCAAAATGGCTCATATTATATTGAAAACATTTACATTAATAAAATATTCTTCCAGCTCAAGGTTTTCAGTTTGAAAGAATGTTTTTTTTCTTTTTTAATCATTTCACCTCAATCAAGGCATTAAAGCCACTAAGACAATGGGCTACTGAGTGCAAAAGAATCTGAGAAAAAACGTTATTGAAGAGAGGACAATGAAAGAACATGAATTAGGGAGACAGAAGATGACAATTGACATTGCATTTAAATTTTTGAAAGATCAAAGTTGATTGGAAAGCAAGAAACCGAAATAAAGTTCCACAAGCAATAAGTATGAAAGAAGAAACTTATCATAGAACTTATGGTTACATCCAGCAATATCAACTTCAAAATAATAAAACCTAGCTGGCAATGTAGTACTGCACTTAAATTTCTCAAGTTTAGGTACCAAAGAGGAAAACTGATCAGATCAATTACCATGAAAGTATTCATAGAAAAGGCACAGAGAAGCTACATTACAGCAGTGAAAAAGTGACTGATGCCAGGTCATACTGATAATATTGCAGATTCTTCTTTAGATTTTGTCAAAAATCTCCAATTACACAGTGGAAACACCAGACCATATGTGACTAATATTCTATGCATGGACAAATGGTAGACTTATAAAAGTGTTAAGATAGATTCCGGCAAGAAAAATTGACTAGCACAACAGTGAACAAACTTTCTTGGAAGCAGGCCTAGCAATTGATTCAGTATGATTGTTCTACTTCATGTCAGTGGAAAACATTAACCTGCAATGAGTTACTTTCCTGGAGGTTAGCATCAGCCATGCTGATGGAAGGCAAAATATGTTCTCTAAGATGATTAAAAGAGAGCAGTTTTTTTGACATTTTCCAGTAGGAACATCTAAATATTGGCTTATTATCATTTAATGCTATTCAGGCACATTCCAGGATTTATCTCATAATTTTTCTATCTAATCAAGCTAATTGTAGTGACATGTAAATGATTGCCTAAAGCATAGAGATTTTATAAGTGCTCAAGCAGTAAGGAGAGGAGAAGAATATGATATGTGAGACTACCACTGAACTTAGAAAATACAAAGGAAATCACATTTCATAACACTAATAAACTAGCTGGTTTAGCATCTTTTTAACTTTTTTTTTTTTTTTTTTTTTACAGTGAGGTTCACCTGGTACAAGGCCTGAGATCCACTTGAGGAAAAGGGTTACAGAGTAAGAGACACAGTGGATATATGGGGAAGATAATGGTTAACTCTAGCTTTGAACAGGTTAAGATTGTAGTGATCAGGTAAACATCCTGTTTAGAGTCAGTTCCACAGAGCAGTGGTTTGTGGCAAGAAGCTGCTCTAGTGGAATTTACTTCTTACCAATGCAATATCAATGAAATGATGGTGGTTCACTACAATGAGCACAATATGGCAGATCTTAGCCATTAAGGTTAGAACAGGTGAAACTAAGGAATATACTTCATCCAAGCACTTTCCATGGAAATAGCGATAGAGCAGTGAGAGGCTTGTGACATTTCATTCGTAAAAGAGGGGTTTTAGGGTGGAAAATAATTTGTCAACCACAAGGACATGGAGATGCTTTTAGACTCCATTTTAGACTTGATCAGGTTCTTGTAAGGGTAGAAATAACACAAGGAGTCAGGTACTTAATGGAGCAGTACAGGGAACTGAGCATTTTTCCAGCATCATTTGTGAAGGATCATATGTATGAGTTCCACAAGGTCTGAATTTCAGCTTAAGAACCAATAATTGCTCAAGTCATAGGACTTCCCTGAGGGAACATCCATTCATTGTGATTGGTGATAGTTCAGGGTCCAATCAGAAATGATGAAATGTAACTAGTTTGGATTTTCAAGGCATTCAATGCAACCAGCCACTTTTCCCTGCTATTGAGATGTTAGAGCTAGATCAGAGGAGAGATCAGCTGCCAATCTCAGTCTGTGAAAAGGTAATTTTGATGCAGGGAAAATCTTTTATTTTGATGTTTATTATTGTCATTAGCTAATACATTTACTTTCAAAACCTTGTATATTCATTGCACATATTGGAAAATTTACCCAACTAGTCAAATAAAATAAAAGTTTTAAAGAAATCTTCAACTACTTATAGTAATGCATATATGCCTTTATTCAAATAATTTAAAAATATTTTTGAATAATTTCTTTAAACTCATATTAAATACTTCATTATTTTTATCATAGTCACTTCAAGCAAGAAACTTGACTCAAATTGAAGTTTTACCATAAATGAATGTATACTATGCATTATGGATACATTGCTGAACTATCCTTTCTTTATCCAAATAGGTTTCAGATCCTCATACAACATATCACTGGTAAAGTATCACCAGCAATGTCGTCTGCTTTCATTCAGGTTTCACTGAGTTTGTTCATGAATTAAGGCTTAGATGAAATTAATAAATTATATATCCTACATTTTATTCTTTTTAAAATTTTATTCCTTTGAAAATACAGGTTGTCTGTGATTTACGACTATTCAACTTTATAACCATGACCACAAATTGGTATGTCTGGCTATCTGGCCATGACTGCTCCATGTCTGGCAGCATGAGTGTTTCTAAGCTTGGTGTACAATGATTCACAATCAAGCCCCAGTGGCTAATAAGAAATTTTGTATTTGTATATATTTTGATGCTTTACAAGTCAAATGCTTGATTTTTGCAACTGTATTTTTTTATGTTCATCAAACATTAAACTAACTTAACTGTAGCATGCAATGTTTGACTTAAATCTGACAAATATAAAAATAAGAAACAAAACAATGTGTAGAGTGATTATACAAATGGTATCAAATGTAAAGAAACCATAAAAATTATTAAAAATTCAATAATGCCTAAAGAAAGATAAAAAGATTGCAAAATGAATTACAAGCTAAATTACGACCTGTTGTAATCAATCATGGTCATAAATCGATGACGACCTGTATTAATATTTATATTATGATAAAAGAATGGCACTTCTGTAATGGTTAGCAAATTTGTCTCACGAGATCAATTATGATTGAATAGTGAGTTTGATTCTTTGATTTTCCCTGGGTGCTCCAAACTTTCGTCCTTGTGCCACATCTAAGCTACGCTTAGAAAATTAGAGGACACTTCTACCTGGTGTAATGGTTAGCAAGCTTGTCTTACTAGATCAATGACTGAATAGTGAGTTCAATCCTCACTGGGTGACCCATAGATTCAGCCTTGTGCCACATCTAAGCTATGCTTAGTAAATGACTAAATTATAATAAAAGAATTAAAATTAGCAATTTATTCCAATTTCATCATAAGGCAGAAATCTTAGACTAAAAATTTGAAATGGATGAAATAATTTTAATATTTAACATTTTAAATATTTTAATAGCAATAAAAATAGTTATATATATTCTGAAACTTTAATTCTATCTTGGTTCAAAAAAATATACAATAAGTAATTACTGCAACATAACCATTCTATTTCATACATTTGAAAACTAAGATCTTTCATTGTAGAAAATGTAAAACCATCTTATGAATAGTAGATGTGACCAGGGCTGGATTATCCTTTAGGCTAATATAGGTTACAGCCTGTGACCCCTCAAGTTTTTATAAAGCAATGCTTTTAATTTTCTAGATATTATGACTTCTAAATAAAGGGTTTATAATGTAAATGATCCTGACCTGGCATCTCAAATTCAGTAACTTTCCCACCAACATTATGTGGTTTCCCTCTGTCTTTTCTACAAATATTTTCATGACAATTGTTCTGATGAGCTGTTCACCTGAATGCCACAACTGCATGAATTTAAACTTGCTTGTAGATTGGCAACTGGGTTTCACCATTTTACTGTTGAACTAGCTAGATGTAACTATAAATTGTATTCTAATAGTTCATTTTCTCACACTTCTTGCCTGTGGAACACCCTTCTGATTTCTCACTTCCCTGCCAACTACAATCTTCAAAAATTTAAATGCAACACCAATCGCCAATTTCTGTCTTCCTAAATCCTGTTCCTTTATTGTCCTTTTCCTCACTAAATTCTTCTCATGCTCATTCACTCCCTGTAAACTGCTGCATTCTAGATATCAAGATGATAAACTAATATTTTACTTTGCAGTAAACAAAGCAAGAAAAATAATGTTTTAGTTTTTGTCAATATGTTTCAAGTAAATATTATGTTTATATTAATAATTACATGTTCAAATTACCTTTAATAAAACTTATTCTGTTCGCTATTCTTAATTTTTTTCTTTTTACACATCAACTCACCTTCAACAACCAGCTTGGCCCAAGTTGATGTCTCACCATAAATGCAAGTATACTCTGCTTTGTCTTGAATAGTGACATCATGAATAATAAGTTTCTGAACTTTTTTATCAGTCACCATTTGATATTTTTGGTTCTTGGACAGTTTTTGTCCTCCTTTCATCCAAATAGGTTTCAGATTCTCTTGAGACATTTCACAGACAAAGATGGCTGTGCCTTTTTCTTGTACACTGACTTCACTGAGTTTCTTAACGAATTGGACTTTAAATGCTACAAATGTTAATGAAATTAGTAAGTTATGAATCTAAAATGAAAAGGATTCATAAATGATAATATACAAAAAAAAAATGACATTTTATTCTAACTATAAAAACACGGTTCAATACATTCAAGGTATGATATAATAAGTAAATATGCACATGTTTCAGGATGATCTTGCAAATAGTTACTTGGAATTTTTTAAAGTTTAGAACATTCAAATGACGGAAGATGCAACATTCAAGGATCAACTATGACAAGATAGAAATTTGCATGCAATTTTAAGAGAAAGTAAATGCAATATGAGACATACAAAATATTTTAATAACATGATAACTTTAATGTTGTCTCTATAATTGCTGCCATTCATATATTTTAAAAATTAAAATTAATAATTGGCATTTTAATGTGACTTATAATTTTTGCATACATTAAAGAAACAATTTTCAGTTTAAAGAATTAAATTTAAATGAAAATATTCAAATATTGACCGTGCAACATTTGGATAGTAACTATATAAAAACATTGCAACGGAACACACAACACTATATAAAATGTAAAAAAATCAAAACTCCTTTATGTCGTAAAATTATACAGCATTAGTAACTTGTATTATTATAATTATGTCTAAATTCATTAAAATATTTAGATATTATTGATAGATTGTTAATCTCGACAAAGTTAGATTTTTTTCAGTTGAAAAAGTCTTATCATAACAAATATTTAAAATTTTTACTTCTAACCAAGATAACTAAATTTAAATTGTCAGAATATTAGTAATATTTTAAGTAGTAAGACAAAACCTGTGATAAATTTCCTTATAAGAGATTATAAATTATGGCAAGCTACAAAATAATTTACAACTTTGTACCATTTTAGTATGGGAAAAAGATAATACAGTAAAAATATTTATCATTTATTAACACTTTAGCATTCAACATGCCCAAACCTGCCCTATAAATATCAGCTTTCAATGTTCAACTCATCGTAACCTACCCAATGTATACTCTGCCATAATAAATGACATCATTGCATGTAACACAGGAAGTCATGCAAACAGTGAGATGATATTTACAAGGCAGATTTGAGCAATATTGAATGCTAAAGAGTTAAACATATTAGTTATATAGGTACTGAAATATTCAAGTATTTTTATCTATACTCAACTATAGTAAAAAAAAATTTTATAACTTGAAAAATTGCTTCAATTTTATATATATATATATATATGACATATTCATCATTAAAAACAATGAGCCATTTTAAAACATTCTAGATGAAAATAATTTTATGCACATTTTATTTTCTTTCTACAATTTAGAACAATGCATATCTGAAAACTGCATGTTGGGATTTAATAAAATATATAGCTGCTAATTTTTTGTTTTAAGTTTATAATCTTCCATAAAGAAATAAGATGAATTGTGAGAATGCTTAACATGAACATTCATGCCTGCAAAAAAACTGTGTAATAAGGATGGTTTTACTCTTGACATTGCTATTATTTTAACTACCTTCACTCCTAATTTATTCTTTTAAAAAGTAATTGTAATAAAACCTAAACATATGATGAAAGTGAAATTATATATTTTGTTTTGTTCCTGAAAATTTTCAATAAAAATATTAAACATCATTTATTTATTAGTTTATTTACAAGAATAATTTTATATTTGCATTCTAAAACAAATACAATTGTATCATAATTAATGCAATACTTATTTACCAATTTATAAAAAAAATAAATATGGAAACAATTTTTAATTCATAAATTAATAAAAATTTACTAAATTATTCAAATATGTGAATCAACTATAATGAAATACTTATTATTTACCATTTCATAAAGTTTGAATCAATTGAATGAGTCAATGTTTTGCCAACCATTCCAGTAGACAATCTAATAAATAGTGTAAATAAACAATCTAAAAAATAGTATTTATTATTTTTGTTGCCAACTCTCAAGAAAAAAATTTATAAATTCACTTTCATCATGTGTTTAGATTTTATTACAATTCTAATCATCACCTTTTAAAACAAATATTGCTGAGAAGTGAAGGTAGTTAAAATAACAGTGATGTCAAGGGGAAAACTATGCTTTTGGCATTGTTTTTTGCAGGCACAAAGGCCTAAGTTTGCCACTTAAGCGACATATGTATGGAACAATATTTTACAATTGACTTTTGTGAACTCTATTCTGTTATCTTTCTTGCTTTTTTTTTTTTTTGCTAAAATACTGTTTGCTTTTCAACCAAGTCAATTCCTTTAATTAAACAGTATCAGCTATCACTATATTTAGAGTTTTCTCCATATCAACTCACCTTCAACAATCAATTTGGCCCAAGTTGATATTTCACCATAAATGCAAGTATACTCTGCTTTGTCTTGCATAGTGACATCATGAATAATAAGTTTCTGAACTTTTTTATCTGTAATTATCTGATATTTTTCACTTGTTGACAATTTCTGTCCTCCTTTCATCCAAATTGGTGTCAAATCCTCTTTGGACATTTCACACATAAAACTGGCTGTGCCTTTCTCTTCTACAGTGATTTCACTCAGTTTCTTAGTGAATTTGACTTTAGACACTAAAAATGTTAATGAAATTAGTTAAGTTATTTATACATCCTATAATTAACAAAAATACTATTAAATATTTAAACACAAGTTATTTTCACTAAAAGTTATTAAGAGGAACTAAAACATTTACATATACAAACGTTAGAAAATAAGTTTCAGATATAAGTGTAACAAATTTTTCACAAATTTACAAACTATTTTAAAATTATTCTAAATCTGTTCAAGTCAGAAATCTTGAATAACCCATCAATTTGTTTAAAAATAAAGTTATATTAATACTTTAAAAGAAGAAAAGTCATATGTTAAACTTATTTGCTTATAAAAATTCTAACAGGTGAATTGGTATAAACAGTTCCTTTGAAAATTTAATAGCTCAATATATTTATGAATATGGTATAAATAATTTCTATTATAGATTATAGTTGTGGTGAAATGAAGGTCAGGTTCAGAATGCTCTCTGAGTTTGTGTGGTGGACTTATTTGGGAGGTCATTGGACTGAATTGTTTCCCTTTGTGATTAGAATTGCCATAGTCCTTTTGGTGCTCGTTTCAAGCTATTAAGCACTTGTGCAATGCCTTGACATTTGGTTAAATACTACTGACTTTGAACCAGTAAAATTATTATTGTGGTAATGCCTCAACAGTAATAAGAATTTTTATTTAGCTAAAAATATCCATTAAGGAGATAATATTACATTTATTAAATGTATTTTTAAATAGTAAAAAATAAACTGTTTCATGCAGTAATTTAATATCATAATACTTAATAAATTTAATATTAAAACTTTGAAATTTTAAGAGTATCCTAGTACAAAAGGATTTCACATTCAATGACAATTATCTCTATCATCTAATTAAATTAGAACAACATTTTTAAGTGAATAATTTGTAATTTAATACCAGAATTCTTTTAGATATACATATATATAAATCCAACTCCAATAACCAGTTTGGCCTATATATGGTATTTAATAATAATAGCAATAATAATAATAAAGCAACTGAATGTCACCTAACAAAATACTTGAAAATTAAGACCTGTAACATTTATATCAAAAAGTGCTCAATAGATAAATACCACAAGAATAATCTATAAATTAAGTTATTAATGTTTAAACAACTTATATTTTGACCAACTCTAGAGATTCAGTGTCAACATAAATAGACTCTGCTTCACTTTGACAATTAGCATCTTGTCTAATAAGTTTTTGAATTTTATTATCTGTGATCATTTCATACTTATTGTTAGATTTTAGATTTGTTTTTGTCCTCCTTTCATTCAAATTGGTTTCAAGTTCTAATGCCATATTTTACAGATAAAAGATGACAATGTTTTTCATTTCCAGTCAAATTTCCCCATATTTCTGAATAAATTCAAACTGAAATGGAATAAATCTTAAAACTAATATTTACATCTATATACATGCTAATTCATTTTATGTAAAAGTGTGAAAATCAAACACTTCAAGGTTTCACAGAATTTAAAAGGGGAGAGATATACATCAAAAGAGGGATACATTCTTAAAATTGGGGAAGAAATCACTGAAAGGAGGAAATGTTCATGCAATTTATATTATTTTAATGGGAATTATAGAAATGTTATAAAATCTATATGAGTTATGGAAACATAGTACACATTATTTATATTGATATCCTGCTTAAATGAAGTTTCATGAGTCATATACATAATAATGTGATCTACTGAAGCCAGAAAAGCAGCTACTTTAAATTTATATAAATATTTTTTAACTTAATCTCTCTATAGTCAATCAATTGTGTACCTCTAAAATTAAAAATAAATAAATTGGAAGCATATGATTGATGTCAATGAAAGGGATCATATCATAAATAAACTGAATATTTTTTAAGTAGTCCTAACATTCAGACTGATGTTTCAGGCTACTCTTTTCATGTAAAACAGTTTTGAGGCAAATTTTATTTTTAAAAATCTCAAATTCATTACAAAGTTCTTTTCTGTATCTTTCTAAGCAGATAACACCCCCAGGAACATTTATACAAAAAAGTCATAAATCTAAGATGCAACTATTAATAGTAATTTTTGAAAGAAATTACTATGTAAAATATTAAAAGCAAGATTTTATTTTACATAGTTTTTAGCTTTGTGTATAAAGATTTGTATAAATCATTCCTTTTTATAAAAATCATTAACTATTCTTTATTTTCTACTATGTATTATTTATAATATAACACTTATTTTTATTCTTTTAAACACATCAACTCACCTTCAACAATCAATTTGGCCCAAGTTGATATTTCACCATAAATGCAAGTATACTCTGCTTTGTCTTGCATAGTGACATCATGAATAATAAGTTTCTGAACCTTTTTATCTGTAATTATCTGATATTTTTCACTTGTTGACAATTTCTGTCCTCCTTTCATCCAAATTGGTGTCAAATCCTCTTTGGACATTTCACACATAAAACTGGCTGTACCTTTCTCTTCTACACTGATTTCACTCAGTTTCTTAGTGAATTTGACTTTAGGCACTAAAAATGTTAATGAAATTAGTTAAGTTATACATCCTATAATTAACAAAAATACTATTAAATATTTAAACACAAATTATTTTCACTAAAAGTTATTAAGAGGAACTAAAACATTTACATATACAAACGTTAGAAAATAAGTCTCAGAACAGTGTGCATCAAATTATGCACCAAATTAACAGTATTTAAATGCAACCTATTTTAAGATCGTTCTAAGTCTACTCAAGTTAGAAAACCTGGAAATACCCACCAATTTATTTGGAAATAATGGTTTTATATTAATAATTTGAAAGAAGGCAAATTATATGCTAAACTTATTTGCTAAAGCAAATCAACAATCTTTAATCTTTGTACCTGAAAAAAAAAAGTGTATCAAAAGGGCAGTTTTTCCCTTGACACTGGTGTTATTTTAACTACCTTCCCCCATCATCAAAGGTTTGTTATTTTAAAAAGCAATGATTAGAATTGTAATAAAAACTAAGCATATGATGAAAGTAAATTTATACATTTTTTTTTTGTTCTTGAGAATTTTACAACATTCTGAAAACTAATACAATTGTATTAAAACTAATGCAATGAAATATTTATCATTTACCAATTTATAAAGAAATAAATATGAAAACTTTTATTCATAAATTTATAAACATTTACTAACTTATTTAAATATGTGAATCAACAATAAGGAAATCCTTATTTACCATTTTATAAAGTTTTATCAATTGGCAATTAACCAATGTTTTACCAACCATTCCAGTAAATGAATTAATAAATAGTGTAAATAAAAAAATCTTATAAATAAATAGTGTTTACTATTTTTGTAGTCAATCCTCAAGAACAAAGAAAATGCATAAATTCACTTTATATGTTTAGGTTTTATTAAAATTCTTATCAATTTTTAAAACAATAAAGATTGCTAAGGTAATACTGAAGGTAATTAAAATAATAGCTATGTCAAGAGAAATCTATCCTTTTGACACAGTATTTGTTTTTGTTTTTTGTTTTTTTAACAGGCACAAAGGTTAAAGATTGCCAGAAAATCATACCAGATGGATTCGTATAAACAGATGTAAAATTTTTCTTAAATAAGTATATTTCTAACTTTGCCATGAATATAAAGGATAATGTTCCAGCAAGAAAATTACAGCAATATTCAAAAGAATAAAGAAATGTTTCTAGATTATAAAATAATCTATTTCAGCAGTATTTTAGACTATATATAATGAATTATTTGATTCACACTTTTCTGATTTCCATTTTCAGGGAATCATCATCTTCAATGGCATTTAAACCTTATCAAATCTTTTCTCCAATGTTAAATCCACTTAGTAAATTTGGCTACTTAAAAATTTATGATACAAAATGCAACATATAGTTATAATAGAATTATAGATCAGAGTAATAGTTTATTTACCTAAAACTATTCATCAAGGAGATATTAAATTTATTTTATATAAAAATATATTATGTTGCATGTCATAATTTAATATCATAATATTTCATAAATTTAATGTTAAAAACTTGTACAAGAAAAAGACAATTGAAATTTTAAGAATATTCTTACACAAAGAGATTTTATATTTAAGACAATTTTCCCCATTATTCAAATAAAGCAACATATCTTACATAAGAATTGAATAATATCCTACATAAGAATGTGTAATTGAGTAATGTAATAATTTTATATAGACACATACCCACATATCATCACATCTCCAAAAATCAGTTTGACAGATATACAAAATTCACTATAAATATAAATTCACCTTGACAATTGGCATCTTGTCTAATAAGTTTTTGAACTTTATTATCTGTGATCATTTCATACTTATTGTTAGATTTTAGATTTGTTTTTGTCCACCTTTCATGGTTTCAAGTTCTAATGGCATATTTTACAGATAAATGATGACAGTGTTTTTCATTTCCAGTCAAATTTTCCCAAGTCTCTGAATGAATTCTGATTGAAATGCAATAAATCTTAAAATTTTACATGCATATACATGCTAATTTTTTAACTTAGTACCATAATTATTTTAGATATACATCCGTATCAAGCCACTTCCAACAACCCGTTTGGCCCATATCTAATATTCACTGATAATAAAAACAACTCGATGATACCTATGAAAATACTTGAAAATTACTAGTCTTTAATGTATTTTAAGACCTGCAACATTTATATTAAAAAGTGCTCAATAGATAAATACCACAAGAATAATCTATAAATTAAGTTATTAATATTTAAACAACTTATATTTTGACCAACTCTAGAGATTCAGTGTCAACATAAATAGACTCTGCTTCACTTTGACAATTAGCATCTTGTCTAATAAGTTTTTGAACTTTATTATCTGTGATCAATTCATACTTATTGTTAGATTTTAGATTTGTTTTTGTCCTCCTTTCATTCAAATTGGTTTCAAGTTCTAATGCCATATTTTACAGATAAAAGATGACAGTGTTTTTCATTTCCAGTCAAATTTCCCCATATTTCTGAATAAATTCAAACTGAAATGGAATAAATCTTAAAACTAATATTTACATCTATATACATGCTAATTCATTTTATGTAGAAGTGTGAAAATCAAACACTTCAAAGTTTTATAGAATTTAAGGGGAGAGAGATATACATCCCAAAATGAATACATTCATAAAATTGGGGAAGAAATCACTGAAAGGAGGAAATGTTCATGCAATTTGTATTATTTTATTGGGAATCCTAGAAATGTTATAAAACCTATGTGAGTTATGTAAACAGAGTACCCATTATTCATATTGATATCCTGCTTAAATTAATTTTCGTAAGTCATGTACATAATAATGTGATCTACTAAAGCCAGAAAAGTAGTTACCATAAATTTGTGTAAATCTTTTTTATAACTTAACCTCTTCAATTGTGTACTTCTAAAGTTTAAACTAAAATTAAAGAATAAAAAAAAAGTGAAAGCACTTCATTAAGGGAATTTCAAGGAGTCATTATATAGATAAACTGAAAATTTTAAGTAGTCTTAATATTATCAACTAATGTCTCAGACTATTCTGTTCATACAGAACAACTTTGGGGTAAATTTCTTTTTATCTCAAACTCATTGCAGAGAAAGTTCTTTTCTGTATCCTTCTAAGCAGATGGAATCCCCAGGAATATTTACACTAGAAAAGTCACAAATCCAAGGAACAACTATTAACAGTAATTTTCAAAAGAAATTCTAATGTAAAATATTTAAAGCAAGATTTTATTTTATTTAGAGTTTTTAGCTTTGTGTATAAAAATTTGTATAAATCATTCCTTTTATAAAAATCATTAGCTATTCTTTATTTTCTACTATGTATTATTTATAATATAACACTTACTTTTGTTTTTTAAATACATCAACTCACCTTCAACAACCAGCTTAGCCCAAGTTGATGTCTCACCATAAATGCAAGTATACTCTGCTTTGTCTTGAATAGTGACATCACGAATAATAAGTTTCTGAACTTTTTTATCAGTCACCATTTGATATTTTTGGTTCTTGGACAGTTTTTGTCCTCCCTTCATCCAAATAGGTTTCAGATCCTCTTGGGACATTTCGCATGTAAAAATTGCTGTCTCTTTTTCTTTCACTGAAATCTCACTGAGTTTCTTAGTGAATTCAGGTTTAAAAGCTACAAATGTTAATGAAATTTGTCAGTTGTGCATTTTAGAAACACCGACAGATATTATAGGATTATTATAATATATATCTGGGTAATATATAAAATCTAAAGTGTTTTCAAACACTATTTGATGAATAAACATTTTTTTTTCTCATAAAACAAATTTTTGCTTACTGATCAATATAATAACCTATATAAGAATTCAGATTGCAGTTTTTTAATGTGTATCTGGACTTTTAACTATATAATTTAAGAGAATTCAATGTGTTATATAGTTGATATAATGCAATATGTAAAATTTCAGATAGAATATATCTGTAAAAGGAAATATGAATAAAGACGAAAGAAAAAGTTCTTTTAGTTGATACATTTCATCCTCTGAGGGAATTTTTATCAAGGCAAATGCATTTTCCTTTAGTCTTTATTCAAAATATAATGAATAAACATGTTCTTTTAACTTATATCTCCAAGGAATATTATCCTATAATAATTTTCTCTTGATAAAAAATATGAAATATCTGAATCAGCATTCTATAAAAATAAAATCACTTTTTATTGCATAAATAAAAAGTGTATAAAAATCTATATAAATTCAAGAGTCTATTTCCAAAATAACAATAAATTACTAATTAATTTTAAATAATTCAAGTTTGGATTGCAAGAAATTACCATAATTTATATAAACTAAATACTGAATTATTTTTTTCCACAAAAACTCACCTCCAACAACCAGCTTAGCCCAAGTTGAGGTGTCACGATAAATGCAAGTATATTCTCCCTTGTCTTCAGCAGTGATATTGTGTATTACAAGCTTTTGAACATTTTTGTCTGTAATTATTTCATACTTGTTGTCTGTTGTTAATCTTTGTCCACCTTTCATCCAAATAGGTTTCACATTTTCCTCAGAAAATTCACAGCTAAAGGTGGTTGTGTCATTTTCTTTCCCCCAAATCTCACTAAGATTTTTAGTGAAGTCAGGTTTATATGCTACAAATGTTAAAATAGATATTTATATAAAAATATATATATATATATATATATATATATATATATATATATATATATATATATATATAAATAAAGGTATAATTTGGCAGCAATAATTCTCTCAAACAGATTTGGTTAAACAATATGGACAAGTCCTGTCTATCAATTTTTTTATCTAATTTTAAAATTTCTGAATTAGGCATTTTGGGTTATTGGTAAATTTGACAAAATTCATATTTATTTTTATCTTTTCTTCCCAAGTACTTCTGAATGTTGCTACATTCATTTCCAAGGATTATTTTGTGTATATTTTATATAGATAGATAGATATCAAATATGGATAGAAATATGACAAAATGATAGTATAAAGAACAAGTAGGAAACAGATCTTAATCTAACATATTTCACTTTATTAAAGCTTTGTCAGAGATCAAGATAGAAATGATAAATGCATTTATCATTTCTATCTTGATCTCTAACAAAGCTTTAGTAAAATGAAACATGTTAGATTAAGATCTGTTTCATACTTGTTCTTTTTCCTATTATATATATCTCAAATGTTTATTACAATTTAAATCTAGTATCTAGTAGTACACCATAAAAATAGTAGTTTTATTTCTTTATTGAAGGTCAATATCAGTCAAACAAGGATAAAGTTATAAGAAGGGAAAGATTTAAAATGGTTTTTTAGGGCATTCAGACTAAAATGGAAACAACATTAATTATTGTGGCAATGAAGAAGAAAATCAAGTCTGACCCTGAAAAAGAATTTGTGTTCTCTGTGCTAAAATCAGAATCAGGTTCCAGAGTATCCCTGTGTCTAAACATGTCAAAAATGAATACTTACTTAACCATGATGTCACTGGAGCCAATAGTCCACAATAATGACATGGTACATTACAATGGACCTCCTGCTACACAAGGTCACCGTTATGATATACCACTACCAAGTCTAACTGAATAGCTAAAAAGTACAAGACTGCATGTATAGGATACCCAGTGAGTTTAAACCTCATTGAGTACTGCAGTCTTGAAGCTTGTGCTGCTTCTTAGCTATTCAACAACTTATATTGGTATTCATTTTTGGCATGTTCAGACATGGGATACTAGAGGACCCAATTCTGTAGTTTCTTTTTCAACAGATATCACAGAGAATTTGAATTCATTTTTGAAGTAAGACTGGGTTTTCTCCTTTCTTACCACAATTATCATAAGGAATTTATATACATGCAATATTTGCTTGGAGAATAGTTTACTGATTTACTGTTGAATGTTGGTAATCAAATATTTCATTCCAAATCAAATACTAATACATGATGCAAAATGGGAATGGAGCAACTGGACAGTAATTTAAGGTAAATATATTTATGTATAAGGGTTTGTATACTAAAAGGAATAAAATCATCAGTTTCAAAGTCAAACAATGCAAAGATATATTTATATGGACAAGAGAACAAAAATCTCCAGGGAAATAATAAGGATCTTAGGGTAGATAAATCAAATCTCCAAAAAATTCAAGAATTATATAATGATTAAAAATGTACATTCTACATGTTATGAACATCAGATAAACAATGTATTTGTCAAGAGATGAATGATTTACTTTTTAGATGATTTTTAACTTATAGACTTACCAGGTTCTATGACTATTTTACCACATGCCACAATAAATGGGCAATGAATACATGCATATATTGTCACCAAATATTTTACTATGTTAATTATTTCTCTTAATACTAGCAAACATACTATTCAGAAAATTTTATGCTCTAATTTTAAACAAAGACATGCCATTATGACTATCACTAATTATTTAATTTTCTTGGCCACTCACCTTCAACAGCCAACTTGGCCCAAGTAGAGGTATCTCGATAAATACATGTGTATTCTCCTTTGTCTTCAGCAGTGACATCATGAATGATAAGTTTCTGTGATTTCTTTTCTGTAATCATTTCATGTTTCTTGTCTGCTTTCAATTGTTGTCCTCCCTTCATCCAAATTGGCTTCACATTTTCTTCAGACAATTCACAGACAAATGTTACTGTTTCCTTTTCTTTTACCTTGAGATCATTGAGTTTCTTACTAAACTCAACTTTAACTTCTGTAAATAAAATCAATAAATTATGAAACAAACTAATAAGCAATTTATAGATATCATTATTTTCAGTAAGCATCAATAATTGCAATATTAACATTATTAAATTTAGTACTAAAGATTTTCAAATTAAGTATAAAAGATTTTCAATCATTATAAACTGGAAGGTTTAATCAATTTCTCTTGCAATCCATTATTTGTGAAAAAAACTCCATTATATTTTTAAAAAAATATAGTCCACATTGCTTTGAAGTAATTTAAATATAACAAAATGTTAAATATTAAGTTTTTTGCAGAGAACATGGATTTACAAATATTTTTTATCATAAAACTAAACTCTTTAAACAATATATATATATATATATATATATATATATATATATATTGAATAAAATCGGAGGAAAAAAGTTGAATTTATCGATTTTTAGTTGGCTTTATTGATTGTTTTTTTTTAAAAATTATCAATTTTTTATGCTAAGAACCTATCTCTTACATTGTACAATGTATGTGCCAAGTTTGGTCAAAATCAGTTGAATGGATCTCGAGTGAAAAGGTATAACACAGACAGACAAACACACAGACATCCTGTTTTATATATATATATAGATAAACAGTCATTTTATACCACAGGTATAGAATAAATTCATGAAAATTTGCTATATTTTCTTTTTACCTCATCTTATCTAAAGGTCTTCTTATATGTGGAAATATACATTACATACATTAGTAGAATAAACAGATATACATTAATACATATGCTTTCAAAATACAAGTACATTAATCAATACAAGTTTAACACAGAAACAAAGGAATTCATAAATTTGTTCAATGCACATATATATACATTAATGTTAATTGGGATCAAATAGGAATTAGAATTTAACAGAATGATGGGATAAGGAATGAATAGGAAACATTTAAAAATTTAATGTTTTACTTTTATTTAAGATTCATCAGAAACTTTTTTGAAATAAATTATGGAAGTAATTTCAGATAGACAAGTTCAGATAGGTGACAACTAAAGTTGCACAGTTGATAATCAGTAATTTCCCAATCATGACTCCCATAACCTCTGAGGTTTGTAGGGATGCCACATATACTACAGCTGGAGTGACAGTGGTGTGTCTTGGACAACATAGACTGATGGAGCCCAATCCTCTCCAAGATGGTTTGAATACAGAAATTTTTGGTTAAATAGAGCAGAGGTTATAGAAACTCTAAGTTTTAATGTAGACAAGATAAATTGCTTTGTACAAAAGGCTAGGGAGAAAAAAAAACTGAATATTCGAGAAATATTATTAAAGAAAAAGATGCGCCCGTCAGCTGAATTTGAACCTGTGTTCCCCTTTGCAGGAGAATTTGAATACTGCCAGAGGTCGCATCTTATTCTTTAATATTTCTCAAATATTTGGGATGGTAGAAAAAAAAAAAAAAAATATACTATTTAAAAGATAAACAGACCAGCTAATGAAATATAGGTATCCACTAAAAATAATGTTTAAAGTGATAAGAGTCTGTCGGATTAATAAATAAAAAATCAATTATTTCACTCTCCATATATATATATATATATATATATATATATATATATATATATGGGGAGAGAGAGAGACAGTGAGATACAAACATACAAAAAATATATACATTCATTCAATAGATACAAAGAAATTGTATTAAAGTTACAATATCAAATACAGACAGTGTAATATAAAACATTTTCTTACATGAATACATTGGCCCAAAATATATGCACAAATATATATTGGCTCAATGTATATACATATGCATACATATAAAAAAAAAAAAAAAAACAAATATTGGTCCAATATACATACATACATACCTGAATACATATACATACAGGATTACATACATTGGTTCAAGTGAAAGAGTAAATTGTACAACAGAGATCCAGGCACATTGAAGAAAAGAGAAAACAGTAGACTACAACTGTTAGGATAAAAGGGTATACACATGCTAAGGTGAATTGTCATTTGTGCTCATTTCATGCAGGGTTCTACTTATGACAAGAAATCTGGTTTTGGCAACAAAATTAAAAAAAAATACACATTAAAATAAATTGTGATGAGTCCTTAATTCTATCAAGAAAACTCCCAACAATAGCTTCGTAAAGTTGTTTTTCATTGTATAAATATTCCCTACAACCAGACTTCCTTAAATCAAAAGTTCATGCCAATTGACACTCAACAATCAACATGCTGAGTTTCAAAAATTAGATAAGTAATTGTTAACTTCTAAAGAAATATCATTATCATCAATAATACAAACCTTGGTTAAATTCTGATTTTATATATATATATATATATTGTGTGTATTTAGGCAGCATATTTTCATTTATACACGTTTCATTAAATAATATAGATAATGTTGTCTATTTATTTTTATGTAAATTTTTTAAATAACATCTGATAAGTTTAATAACATTATCATTGAACGAAGAAAGAAATTCACAATATTGATCCATATTTTTTTAATATATGAGATAAGTGTATTTTTGCTTTAGCGCCTTATATGCCATGTGTATCGTTGTCTTAGAGATCATCTATGTAAACAATGACAGACTATCATCACTGTCATGTCTGTATATTGTTTAATATGTTGTAATTGACATCTTTGATAATGGCAATAAACACACGAAAATATTAGATTATATTAAAAAAATATGGATCAATATTGTGAATTTCTTTCTTTGTTCAACGATAATTTTATTAAACTTATCAGATGTTACGAAAAAATTTACATAAAATAAATAGACAACACTTGTCTATATTATTTAATGTAACGTGTATATATATATATATATATATATATATATATATATTAGTGTATAGGAGCAGCAGATCATTATTCAAACATATATTGTTAAATATAACAGACAACGAATGTCTATGATGTTTTATCATGAGACATTCCAAGCATCGTATAATGGCTTTAGTTTCAAGAGAAAATGAAGACAAAAACTATCCAACATATTCACAACATATTACAATGCATTTAAACATATGGTTCTGTTGATAATATTTCTTTCTCTCATGTGGTCATGCATGACGTCATAGAACCGCATTACGAATTTACAACCTGTGACTTCTATTCTGCAAACATTATCATCACATAGCAAACTCCTATGTAAATAAAACAGGATGTCATCTTTAATGGTGAACATCTCTGTTGTATTGTCCATATAATCACTCTGATGATGGCTCATGTAATAAAGAAATATCCAAGTGTTGGACAGTTTTTGTCTTTATTTTCTCTTGAAACTAAAGCCATTATACGACACTTGAAACGGATCATGATAAAACATAATAGGAATTCACTGTTATATTCAACAATATATTTTTGAATATATATGTGTGTGTGTGTGGTCTTCTCTAACAATCATTTTTTCCAGCAATAATAATAATGGCTGGTTTACTCATTAAGTATACCTGTCTGTTCAAATAGCTAGCCATCTTTGTTGTAGATGCCTGCTCAGGCACATTTGACACCCATAGAGATACCTGGAGTTTATACTGCAACTATGCTGAGCAGGCCTTAGTTACAGTTTCTGGGATAGAGTGCACCATCTGGTGTGATCAACAGGTTGAACAAGCTGTGTGCTCAAATCCTTGGTCATATTGACTTGTGACTTTGTGCTAGCACAACCATTGACAAACAGTTCCATCTACCCAATTTCACTCACAAGACTTAGGTGACCTCATGGTATGGTTTTTAGGCACTTTCCAAAGATGGTAAATTTTGGGATATCCTCCTCAGATAAATCATATGAAGAAGTAACCTTCCCCTGAAATTGATCATGTTAAGAGTCACACATGGTCTGATGGTTGGAATCAAATGTCTTAACCACTCAACTACTTCCCAATTTTTACTGATTTGATTTGTAACCATTTAATAAACCAATAATAAAACTACCTTTATAACCCATAGTCAACAACTTACATGTTAGAAACTATTCTCTTTCATATGTTTTGATTTTAACATTTTAGCTTATTGTATATCTAGGTAACTTCATGAAATCAATAAAAAATGAGCATATCATGATAAAAAGGCCTTTCATCTAAATGTTTATGTTATTATTAAGAGGAAAGACCAAAGTATTTTTTGATTATTTTTAAAAAATTTTGTATCCTTTTTAGAACATTCTAACTTTTGATTAAAAAATCATGTTTTATTTTGCAAAAGTGTCATTAATAAATTCCATTTCAAATTTTAGCGCCTTTTTTTTTGCAATGACAGACATTAATTTTGAAAATCTTGAAAAAAAAAAAAACTGTTGAATTTTAATGAAACTTTCAGGATTTATTCACAAATGCTTGAAATTATTTTAAATATGTTTTTTATTTTGAAAGTCATGGTAAAAAATTTTTTTTTACATCTGTTACCCCTCCCCCATAATTAATTTATGAAAATTCTATCCTGTCTTTTTAGTGAATATATTAGTTAAAAGCAGAAGTCTTTGAAGAATTTAAATCATCAATTTTTTTTTTGTAAAATTGAACAGTTACCAAAATTCAACTCTGAACTGTAACATAAAAAACTCAATAAAATAAAGATATTATTTAATTTCAAAAGCTTTTAGTTGCTTTTATGAATAAGAACAATATTGTCTGAAGGCAAAAATTTTTTTCAAGTCTAAGGCTGTTCTTATACTAAGCTCTTTTTTATCGATTTCATGAAAATACTTATGTATATCCTATAAAGAAAAAGAGAGAACTGGCAAGCTTGGTCAGTCACTTTGAAAGAGCCCCCACAAAGTTTAGTGCCAACAAAAAAAAAATAGATCATAATAAATGACTATGGTTCCATCACAGCAGACATCTCAGTCCATGGCCAGAAACTTGAGAAAGTGCAGCAGTTCAAATACTTCAGGGCAATCATCATGACCAAATATCAAGACCAAAAATCCTTGCAAGAACTGCACAGACTATGACTGCACTGATATTCTCTATATTCCTGTATGCATGTGAGACATGGTTGCTCACAGCTGAGCTACAAAGAAAGATGCAGGCACTGGAAACGAGATGCTATCATACCATCCTGAGCATCTCACACCTTAACTGCATCACCAATGCCCAGGTACTCAGTAAAATCTAGCAGCATATTGGCTCCCACAAAGACCGTCTCACTAATGAAGAAAAAGAAGCTGAGATTGTATGACCATGTTACACAACTAGATTGCCTTGCAAAGAGAGTTCTTCAAGGAACTGTGGTGGGACGTGGGAGGAGGGGAAGACAGAAGAAAAGGTGGAATGACAATATCAAGGAATGGATGGAGAAACCCTTAGCAGAGACCCAGGCTCTGGTACACAACCGCGACAGATGGAGGAGACAGGTGAACAGCTGAGC
This sequence comes from Acanthosepion pharaonis, assembly GCA_903632075.3. Classification (NCBI taxonomy): domain Eukaryota; kingdom Metazoa; phylum Mollusca; class Cephalopoda; order Sepiida; family Sepiidae; genus Acanthosepion; species Acanthosepion pharaonis. The sequence goes on from CAHIKZ030000791.1 coordinate 1,264,999, forward strand.
ACATCCACACCCCAATAACTCCTTCCAGAGTTAAGGACAAAAGAAGAAAGAATATCCTATTTTGATAATTAGTTAAATGCATGCCTAAAATACAATATTTTTGCCCAAGCAGCTTAGTTCATAAATTAAAGCTCACATAAGTCTTAACTTCAATTTAACAAAGTTCAGAAATAATAATTTTAAAACATCTGTTTCCAAATGGCACAAAACTGTAATGAATTCAAGAAGCAAAGGTGGATAGAAAAAACATAGAGACAGAGGGAAACATTGATTTTAAATAACATATTTTTGAACACTTTTCAACATTTCTGACTTCTGGACACAGCATTTTTAATGACTAAAAACTTTTGCCCTTAACGCACTCACCTCCAACAACCAATTTAGCCATAGTTGAAACATTACGATAATTGCAAGAATACTCTCCACTGTCTTCTTCAGTAACATCACGAATAATAAGTTTCTGGACATTTTTATCCGTGAGCATCTGATACTTTTTATCTGCAGTCAATCTCAGTTGTTGCTCTCCTTTCTTCCAGACTGGTTTTAAATTATCATCATTCAATTCACAAATAAATGTGACTGTTTCATAGTCTTTGGCCCTGATCTCAGAGAGTTCCCTAGTAAATTCTGGTTTAAGTTCTACAAATGTTAACAAAATGCAAAGATTATGGCGCACAAAAGTATAAACTTCAAGCGCAGAACAAGCGCAAGCAAATGCACATTGTTTTCTTAGTATAGACAAGCGCAATTTCCCCATGAATATTATAAGATCTTCTGAATATAAGTTTATTAAATGATCTTACTAAGTGGTATTTGATAAAGTATCCAATTAAAATTAGGTTAATCATGTGAAATATTTAAAAATAATAAAAATGCCCTTAAAATAAATTATGCAAAGAAAGCTTAGATAATTTATACTAAAAAAGTGAATTATAAATATATGTACAATTTTTTTTTAATCAATTCACCCCAAGCAAGGCAATAATGTCACTAAGACACAAGGAGCTACCAAGAGTGAAAGAGAATGAGAAACATTTAGAAGGAATCAGAAACCCAATCATAATTAGGAAACAAGGGATAAACCTCTACTCCTGTTCAAAAGATCAGGTAAGAGTGTAAATCAGATAATAGATTGAATTAATCATATAATAATTGCATTTACTGGATAAATTCTTGAATAGAAGTCTGAATAGATTGTCATTTTTTTCTACACATCTCAAAAGTACTTTTAAATTTAACATTAAGCACTTTTCAATTTTAGTATAAGTCATTTGAAAAATTGTTTTTATATGAAATAATTAAGCAAAGTCTTTTGAACTAATATTAATTATTAATGATTACATAAATTTTGTATACATTCCACAGATTTTGATAGAGAAAAATCGAGATGTATAAGCAGTCAATTGCTGATACCCACTGAGGAGTGAATGGTGTAATTTCTGAAGGGTCTGTCTACAAAACTCTGAAGTCAGGATGCTGAAGGTAACATCTGATTAATACAGAGTACTTTTCAGTAAAAATTCTGCTGACCTTAAAAAATGTATATTTATGCCAGAATGACTAAAAATTATGAGAATTTAATGTTTTAGGCATTGAATCATTATATTTACAATGTTTAAAAATAATTGAAATGAATTTTAATTACCTTATTCTTTGTAAATAAAAGAAAATTATGCTAAGTGTTACATGACCAATAAGAGTGTTAATATGAAAAGACATCAAAATATAGCCATTGTTCAAGTGTATGATGATCATTCATTATAAGTCATCAAGACTTTGGTATTTTAAACAGTCACGTAACATTAGTTTAAAAAGTGAATTTCAAGTTACCATCTAGATCTTAAAAATTTCTCACTTCAAGGATCAGTTTATTTATATACTTACAAAGTTCATGATGAAAATTTTACAATTTTTCCATTTTTCAAACTAATAATTAAAAAATAATTCAAACTACAATTAACAAAAATAAATATTTTGGTATCTAAAAATATCTTTTCAAAATCATTTTAAGAGCAGTGATGCCTATTATTACAAGTTATAATTTGTAGGTCACTCTGGAATCTTAAAACAAATGATTTATCAGAAAAACAATAATTACCAGTTAAGTGGTAAATGTCATTTTCAGAATTGTTTTTTTAAAACATAATTTTCTGGAAGCTATTTTTATCTACTGATCATATGTTATTTATAATGATCTGACTGAAATCTTTATTTTCCTTGCTAACACTCACCTCCAACAGTCAGTTTGGCCCAAGTTGAAGCTTCACGATATATACAAGTATATTCTCCAATGTCTTCTTCAGTGACATCACGAATAACAAGTTTATGAACTTTTTTATCTGTGAGCATTAGATACTTTTTGTCTTTGGTAAGTCTCAATTGTTGTCCTCCTTTCATCCAAATAGGTCTTGCTTTTTCTTCCCAATATTCACATTCAAATGTAACTGATTCATTTTCTTTTGCTCTGATCTCACAGAGCTTCTTAGTGAAGTGTGGTACAAATGCTACAAAGGTTAATAAAATAAGGAGGTAACATAGATGTAGAAAATTTGTGAAACAAGCACGACACAAGCGCAAGGTAATATAATTAATCTTTAAAAGATTGATACAATTTTTACATTGATTTATTTTTTTTACAGCTTATCAACCTTTTAAAAGTTATTTAAAGCCAGAAAATATTTTTGAATTATAAGAAATTTTTGTAGATAACAATAATTTACTGATACAAGTTCTACTATTTAGTCCATAGCTGGGGGAGAACGGGTGCATTCATAACTTTCCCAAGGATATTTGCACATAAGTGAATATAATGAACCTGGCTGAAATTGGAACTTGGCACCTTGATTTTCAATTGTGAGCAGTTATCTATTACACCATCTATATATCCAAGCTTACAGTACCTGGTATTTTCAAGCAGTCACCCATCTAGGTACTGGCCAGGATCAACATTGCTTAATTTTGGTGATCAGATGAGAAATGGTGTTTCAACATGATATGACTGTATGCCTACAATTTTTATAATTAAGCATAATAGTATTAAAGAATATATAACCTGAGATTATTTTTTCCATAAGTGATTTTTCTAAGAGTTACGATCATCTGGATAAACAGGCAGTTAGCATTTAAATGCTAATTAAAAAGGAAAATATTCATGCAACATCCAATTAAAATTTCAAGATGCATTTCTTCCTTTTAAATTATTTAATTCTATACATAGTAAACAGAAATATCAACAAAATTTTGATTATTATTATACAAAATTTAATACCTAGCAGACAAAATAATATTGATGTTCATTCAAAAATCATGATCATATGACCCATAACCAAGGCAATTATGGATTGCCTTGCCCATAACCCATCAGTGTTATAGAGGCACCATATGTACTGCAGCCACAGTAGCAGTGGTGTATCCTGTGCAAGTTAGCCTGATGGAGCCCAACCCTCTCCAGGATGGTTTTGAATTCAGAGATTTTCCTTCTCCTAGACTGGTTGCTATTGAAACCCAGTCTGACCTGCTATTTATCTCTTCTCCTCCCTGCTTATCTGGGAAGAGAAGAGATAGAATGATAATTTTTCCAAGATTATTAGCATAAAGTGAATGTAATGAACCTAACTGGAAAATCAAACTTGGTTCTCTTATTCCTAAATCCGGGCCACTATCATTACTCTGACATGCATACACTATTAACCCTTTCCCTTCCAATTATTTTGGGAAAAATGTTTAATTTTCAAACAAATTTTTTTTTATTTGTTTTTAATATAGTATCTATGAAACTCGGACACTTTGAAGTGCCTGAGTGATGGCTAATACAACCAGAGTTGACAATGAGTTGACAATTGAACTCATTTCACAGAAGAGCATAAAAAGAATCAATATTAATGTATAGACACATCTGTAGCTGGTTTTTGAACATTCTGTTATAGATGTGTTTATTCATCTGTGTCTGAAAAGACACTTTCAGTAAAAACATATATACACGTCTACGCCAGGGACGGTGTTACAAAATATCATGCTCTAAATAGTTTTTTTTTTAGTTCTTTATCTCTTGTCTTTGAAAGAAAAGGACTATTGATTTAAATAATGTTAAATTATATGAATTTTTGTTTTAGCTTTTCTTCAGGCTAAACAATTTATACAAAATCTGAAAAAAATTTAAAATCTTAATTATATCCAGATATTTCTTATTTAAAATGATATACAGACTAGTTTTAAAAAAATCAAGTTGATTTTTCAGTAATTAGAAATTCACTTTTATCTGTAGACAAAATGAAAATTAAAATGAAAAAGAACACTATATTTTATAAGAACTTACCTAATAAATGTTTTCAAAATATTTTCTTGTAAAGCTCAAAATATTGATCACTTCATAATTATTAAAAAAATAAACCCTGCTATTTTTTTTAGAACAATGCTCTTATCACTGTTAGTCACCATATGATTTTTGTTGTCTTATTCAAATGGTTTCAATTAAGAAGGAAGTAGTTTCCAACTGCTAACCCTTACTTTTATAAAACAGCGAACTAAGAACTTTTTCATTTTTCCTATACACTCACCTTCAACAATCAGCTTGGCCCAAGTTGAAGTTTCACCAAAAATGCAAGTATATTCTGCTTTATCTTCAAAACTGACATCATGAATAATAAGTTTCTGAACTTTCTTATCTGTGATTATTTCATACTTTTTGTTTGCAGTCAGTTTTTGTCCACCTTTCATCCAGATAGATGTCAGGTTCTCATAGGACATTTCACAAACAAAAGTGGCAATGTCTCTTTCTTGTACTCTGAGTTGACCAAGTTTCTTAATAAATTCAGGTTTGAATTCTACAAATGTTAATGTAATTAATATATATGACATGGTTTAAAAAAAGGAAATGGGCATTATTAATAATGGCATAGAATAGAACATGCTGGATTTTGAATATGAAAAATATGAATGAATATAATTAGAGTATATATCTGAAATATGACAAAATATACTCTAAACATTGATTTGTTTTACTCAAATTTTGCAAATTTTTTGAACTCTCAACTTGTTGAGTTTCTTAGTGAATTCTGACTTAAATTCTATAAATGTTAATGAAAATGGTATATAACATGCCCAATGAAGTATTCAATTAGAAATTATTATTATTATTGTTATTAATAGTAATATATTAATTTTTTATTACACTTGTTTGATTTCAAATGAGGTTACCATGATAACAGAACTAGCATTCAAATAAAAAATTCTATGGAGAAGAAATGTTCATGCAAAATTAAAAAAATTAAAATGTGCCTTGAAGACCCCATGAATCAGGCAAACATAAAAGAAATAAAACAGAAAAATAATGAGTTTTTTTCTAATATCTATAAAAGGCAACAGAAAAATGTGCATTTTGTGCCAATCAAAGATATTGATTCATTTATTCAGACTAACATTCTCATCTTTGTCTTCATCAATTACAATTCATATTTTAATTGTTTTTAATTCAATAAAGATGATCAACAAAGAAGCTTAATCTGAATATATCAAAATAACAATAACAGATCACATGGGAAATATTTTAGTCTGAAAGAAATATTCATAAGTGGAGCAATAGAATTACAAATGTTTAAAGTAAATCAAACCAATAGATTTTGACAAGTATATAGAAATTAATCATTTTACTATCTTAAACATTTATGAATAGATTATGCTAATTATTTTTTTTATTCAGGTGAGTGAGCTCAGACATTCAGGAGTATATCACACCAACCATCAAGGTCCTGCATCAAGGTCAGAAGGTCATTAGGGTGACATCCTATATTATATAATTGGTCAATGTAGATGGATATTGGACGATTAACCCATCTTGTGCCATGGTTAGGTGCCCAGAGCAATAAATCACTAACATGTTCTTGTTTTGCTCACCAGCAGTGGTCCTTCAAAGTGCAATCTGCATTCACATAAGATTGTAGAAATATCAGGGATAGATCCATAGAGCAGTGATTTTGCTGGATGTTGTCTCCAAGAGACTTAAGTATAGCTCTCAGCATCTGAGTGTAGGTTCCATTAAGCTTAGACTCAAAGGTTTTAGTTAATGTCCAAGCAGTAGCACCATACATTAACTACAGTGGCACGGAAGAATCTCTGCTTGAGGTTGTCTGGTAGACCAGATTTCCAGATTATATCCATTTTATTAAAAGCTTTAGCTATGCAAATCCTTTTCAGTAGAATTTATTTTGCTTCTTAGGTATGTAAAATATTTGACAGATTTTATTGATTCACCTGAGACCGTTTGTATCGAGCCTTGCTGGGTGAAGCTTATAATGAAGCTCAAGTTGTATATATTCTAGAGTAAACTAAAAAAATCATCTAGGCCATGGAGATATTGTTCTCATCTTGGTTGATATAGATGTTATTATAGACACATTTCCAAGTACCTTCTGGTCATCATCAGGTGTCCATTGATATCTGTTGATTATTGTGCTATTCTATCCCTGTGATATCAGTTGTTTGTTTCTGCTGAACTGGTGCATCACTACCAGATCCAAGGATTGAACTCATGAACACTAGATGACAGTAACACATGTATAACAAACTCCTACATCTAATATGCCAACATCCCAAAGGATATTAGTGGTGTGTTTTTTTGGAGTTTTTCTTTTCCTGATGATGACCAGAGGGTACTTGGTTGAAACATTGTATCTTTAATAACTTATCTCAACCAGGATGAGGACAATAGTTCAAAATAATACAAAAACATTAACAATTACCTCTCTCAGAAATGAAATACTTAAAACAAAATATTAAACCATGAAGAGTTATTTATTACTAACCTTTTATCATAATCAACATAATATTGTACCTATCAAATTTTTGACATTCTGGGTATAGATAATCTGCTTGCCAGAAATATTAGATGATTTACTTCATATAACATTTGGAAATATAAATTTACTTGCTCCAGTTTCTACTTTCATATTTGCTAGAACAACAGAGAATTCAGAAAAAAATATTAATTGTAATCAAAATTTGTTGTATGTAATATAAAAAAATCTCTTGGTCTTCCATAAGATCCATTCCTTTGTATTCCAATGGTTACACCTGTAAAGAAAATATTATTATTATAAGAAATAATTTATGAGTATAAATTCACACTTACCTTGCACAATCAATTTAGCCCAAGTTGAGGTTTCACCAAAAATACAACTATATTCTGATTTGTCTTGCATAGTGACATCATGAATAATAAGTTTGTGAATTTTCTTGTTGGTGATGATTTCATACTTTTTGTCTGCTGTCAGTTTTTGTCCTCCCTTCATCCAAATTGGTTTCAGGTTCTCTTGGGACATTTCACAGACAAAAGTAGCAGTGTCTTTTTCAATTACTTCCTGGTCAGTGAGTTTCTTTGTGAATTCTGGTTTCTTGGCTATAATACACAAGAAATATATAAGATATTAATTTCTGTTTGAATTTCTAAAATGATGAATTATCATTATTTACACCGTATTCAGACTATTGTTGTTGTAATCATGTTTCAGCCATTGTGTCATCTAGCCTTCCTAAGGTGAATATCAATCTGGATAATCAAGACATGACAGCCAGTAGCAGTAGTTACAGTTAGGTTAAGTTTAAAGCTCCAATTTCACTACAGTAAATTGTCCTACTGGACAATGGCCTAGTGGATTAAAGCATTGGTTTGAGAATTTGTTAGTTCAATAGTGTGTATTTGCACTCAATGGAAACAAATAACCAATAACTGAACAGTACTAAATAAGAACTAGACATGAGCAGCCTACCTCAGTAGATTAAATAAAGGATTCAGTTCAGAATTCCCAAATTGATATATACCTGATGAAGGCCAGAAGGCACAATGGGTGAAATGTTGTTATAACAACTAAGATGAGGACAATAGTTCAAATATAAATAAGTGTAAATAATATATTAGTACAAAGAAAAATAAAATGATCAGTGTAAATGAAATCTTATTATTAAAAAAAAAATTATACTGTTTATTGCAAAGAGTCAAAGATTAGCAAAATTACAATGACATGTGCATTCATAAATATACGTGAATTTTATAAATATTTCAACTATTTTTGTTTGTATTGTATGTAAATCTTTTTTTTTAATAATATATATGATATAATTTTTTTTTTCTTTTTACTGTGAAGTCATCTTACATTTAAAGTCACTATATAAAACTAAAATTTTGGCATTACATTTTTGTGCCCACAAAAAAAAAGCAGTGTGTCAAAAGAATGGTTTCTCCATTAATGCCACTATTATTTTAACTACTTTCACTCCTCGGCAATGTTTATTGTTTGAAAAAACAATGATTAGAATCTTAATAAAACAAACATATGGAAGTGAATTCATACATTTTCTTTGGGCTTGAAAATTGAAAACAAAAATAATAAACATTTATTAGATTTTTTATTTCCACTATTTATTATATTGTTTATTTGAATGGTTGATAAAACATTGGCTAATTGCCAATCAATTCAAACTTTATAAAATGGTAAATAATAAGGATTTCTTTATACTTGGTTCACATTTTAATAATGTAGTAAATGTTTATAAATTTATGAATAGAAAATTATTTTTATATTTATTTCTTTATAAATTGGCAATTGACAAATATTGCATTAGCTTTAATACAATTGTATTAGTTTTTAGAATGTTATAAATATAAAATTATTCTTGCAAATGCACAATCTAATAGTGTTTAATATTTTTGTTTTAAATTCTCAAGAACAAAAAATGTATGAATTTACTGTCATCATATGTTTAAGGTTCATTACAATTCTAATTATTGCTTTTTAAAACAATAAACGTTGTCAAGGATTGAAGGTAGTTAAAATGATAGCAGTGTCAAGGAAAAAACTGTACTTTTGATACCATATTTCATGGGCACAAAGGTTGAAGATTGCCAAAATGTTATTAATAACATTACAAATAGAAAACAAAAAATACAAAACTAATTAATCTTATTTGCTGAAAAATTTAATATAAAATATCTATTGCAAAATCTGAAAATGAAATAACTACTGAAAAGAATTACAAGTATAAAAAGAAATAAAATTTTAAATACCTAAAAAATTACATGCAAAATACAAACTAATAGCAATAAGCAAAAGAAATATTAGGAGTGTTGAAAAGTTCTCAGTCTGTCCAAATATTTAAAAAAATATATTTTGATTTTCACTCATTTGGTCAGATTTTGCAAAGTGGGTTGTGGTTGAGAACTTTCCCACACTGCCTTATCTTGCAATGTAAGCAAATATCGCTGCAAGGAATATGCCAGCAAGCTTATATCTTGCTAGAAACACAGACAAAAAGAAACAATACTATGGTAAATCATACATTTGTAGCTTCTAGCAAGATATATGTATTATGTGCAGAGCAAGCAACATTTTGCATGTGCAAACTTTTTAGCTTCATTGACCTCTATGTCATCACCTGCCTCTATAGCAATAATATATTCTATTTAATATTCTATAATTTATAATTATTGGTTCTAATCAAAGGAATGACTGCTGAGAATATCCCTACTCCCTAAATTTATAAACAAATACTACAGATGCAATATAAATGGACCAATTCTTAGTCTAACAAATGTTTTTGTTATTTCTTGAAGTCAGAACATAATAATCACTTGACTTTATCCTTTTGTTTGTGAACACAATTCTGACTTTGTGAACTTTTTGCCTTATTACTGTTGCTTTGCCTAGTTTTGACTTGCATGTATATTGTTTTCTAAGTATTATTTTGCCCTGTTCTTTTTCTGTTTCTTATTGTTTGAGAACTTTGTTAATTCTGTTTGTTTGGAATTTTGCCAATTACATTTAACCATGGTCAATTATTCCACAATAATTATAAAATCATGATGTACATATATTTTAATGATAATTCTCATCTTGTGATTATTTCTTTCTTGTTTATTCATAGTACTAAGCTGTCTTCTTCCAATTCTTCCAGTTTTATGACAAAATTCCTTGTCACAACTCCAGAATTGTAATTAAAAAAATAGTACAAAATGCACAAGTACTAAATGAACAAAATGGTTACAAAAAAGTCTCAGAAGACATTTGTTCATCATACTACTCGATAAAATACTGCAGTTGCTAACATAACTTATTTTCTTTTATATTTGCCCTACTATTACTTTTATTATTAGTTTAAAATTAAGGCAGTCCAGTTAAGAGTTTATAAGAAATAAACTCTATTTCCCACACAATTAAATACCCACATACACACGTTATTAAAACATATCCAAACTATTTTCTACCCAATAACAAACAGACAATATTTACAAACTTGCCTAAAAGATCCTATAATACAACACACACTTTAAATCAAAGTGTCTGTTAGTTAGAAATTAACATCATCATGTGAAATATTTGATCAGTCAGAGAAAATTAAAACCCTACTTTTCTCAAGCCTACTTTCTTTAAAAAAATATCTTATAAAAATTTGACTTTCAGGAGCAGAGATGTGACAGTCTCCAAGCCATTCAAATACAAGAGAAGACATGCCTATATAACTTTTTGCTTCGCCTCAGCGCATTCTGAAAAAAACATGTGTCAGTGAATTCAAACAAATCAATTCCAACAGCTCAGATGGTCAGTGAATATTCACTGACAATCAAAGTCTTTTCTAAACTATGGTTTTTTTCTGTGGTTCAACTAACCAAAGACTTTAACTCAACTAAAGACTATTTTTACTCCTTTTTGACTCTTTTGAATTCATATACATATGTTTGCAAATACAAATGATCTATTTAACAGGCATACCCATGTTTTCTTTTTTTTCCATTTTATTATTGTTTGGAATTCAGACATTCAGAGATTTAACATAAAAAAAAAACCTGGATGACTGAATCTCCTACAAGATACATACTCCAAATTTTGCTAAGTAAACCCAAGAAAAGGATTACTCCCAATGATGAAAACATTGGTTATCTGTTAATACAATTCAATATTTATACCTTCAAGAATCAGTTTGGCTGATGTAGAAATACCACCAACAACACAGCTATATTCTCCTTTGTCAGCAACAGTCACTTCATGAATGACAAGTTTGTGGGTTTTCTTCTCCATGATAACTTCAATTCTTTTATTTGCTTTTATCTGCTTACCATCTTTCATCCAGACAGATTTCGTATTGTCCTTAGACAATTCACAGGTAAATGTTGCAGTTCCTTTTTCTTTTACCTTCATATCTGTCAGTTTCTTGGTGAACTGTAGCTTAAATCCTATAACAATAAATTACATCACTTGAATAGAAAAATCAATTTCCATTTCTTTCAGCCATTAGTAGGGGTCAGTGGAGTTTAATTTTCAATGTTGTTTATTCTTTTGTTTTTGGTTTATAATTTTGCTCTACAGTGTAATATTCTTTCTGTTGATAAGTTCTCTTCATTTTTACAACTTTTATTTAACGCATAATAGTTTGTATGAAAAAATAAAATCATTAGTTATCTTGTAATATGCTTGGTTTAGATTTTTAATCAGATATTTCATCTGACTTTGTTTTCTGTTGTTATAGTGGGTCATGAAAACACAACCACAAAATTCGAACATTGCCAGCAATCAGTTGTCAGCAGTAGGAGAAACTTTGGTTTAGCAAAGTTGTTTACTGTGTCTTAAAGGTTATATGATATATCAACAAGATTTTTAAACTTTTAAAATAAAATATTGTTTAATCTACAAGCTGTTGTTTTTTGATAAAGTTAAATTTCCTTTAAAAATCATTGATGCAGCAGGATTTTAAGCAACAAGTAAATTTAAACTTTTATTGTTTAACTTATTTTTTTTTAATTCTTTGTCTACTAGATCATCAAATTCAGTAAGTGATTTATTTTCTTTAATATAAATCAATAAACTGCAGATCATGTCTATATGGTCTTATGAATTTATGTGATTTATACAATATTTATTTTTTGTTTTTTTGGTAGGAAAGAATTGTTTGTTACTTTGAATACATTAGTGCAAATGAATCTAGTTTATATTTTCTGATTAAAGAAAATTATAATTGGCCCCTAAACTTTAAAGAGTTTCAACCAGAATGGTCATCTGATTGTAAAAGTACATGCTCTAAAGAATTAAAGGATTTTGTTTTTTAATCCAACATAGTTTTTATTACTTTAAATGTTATTTTTAGTGGATACCCATATTTGAGTAGACTTCAGTTTATTTTAAACAGCATTTTATTTCATCTACCAGCCTGATCACTGTTGAAATAAAATATTTTTTTTGTTTTTTTACTGTTTGAAATAGACACCTTGTTTTTATTTTAAATAGTGTATATTAGATCTAAAAGACTGTGCACTGTTTAAAATAAAAAAAAAAACAGAAGACATGATCAAAAATGAGAAGGCTCTGGATCTGTTCTAAGGACCTTTCATCCCTGGTATCTTTATCATGTTCATCATAAAGATCATCAAAAAGTATTAAAGTCTTAAGATTTTTCAAGTATAGTTAGGGTAATGACCTATGTAAAACAAGTATAATAAATTACATCTTATAAAATATTATTTTATCACAATGCATATATTAAGATGATTAGTATACTTTGAATTAGAAATAATTTTTGTTATCCTAATAAATTAATTTTAATTTGAGATATATAGTAAAATTTCAGTCTTTTTAATTAACAATATGCATACACAATAGCTGGTGTACTTCCTTATCAAAATAAAATTCTAATTGTTGAGATTAAAATGTATGCAGTTTTGAACTAATACAAACTAAAATTATGGTTATATCAGTTAAAAAAATCTGCGAAAAAATTATTACATATAAGTTTAGAATATTAGTAACTTCAGATTATAAGAAAATGTTTACATGCAACAAAACCTGCAATAATTAAAAAAATAAAGCAGCTTTAAATTATTTTTAAATGAATATAAGTAAGCAAAAAATAATTAGTGAATGATGAAAGTATTTCATCATTAATACAACTTATTTTTAATGTAAATATTTTGCAGCAATTAAATAAATTTGTGCGAATGTGCAGCATTAAAGCGCTCATAAAAGACTTCAACAAGATGGACGACAGTAAGCAAAAGAACATTGATAATGGACAAATAGAACATACAATTCACATGCAAAATAATGTCAGGTGCAATTTTGTAGAGAGATGAAAAGAATATAAGACAGATAATGAGTTTCAAAGAAAGATGTGCTAGCAAGCAAACATCTTGCTGGAAACACAGACTAGCGCTTTGGCTTCTCATCTCAAAACCAAGATGAGTCTGCACTTTCCAGCAACATATATAATATACAGAAGACATGTGCAGAAAGCAGCATTTTACAGATATAAACTCACCAGCTTCATCTGACTCTACATCGCCAACTGCTTCTGTGAATCAGTAACAATGTATATTTCAATTGCAACAAAGTCAACTTTTTTTTTCAAATTATTATTCTTCATTTAACTCAAGTTATAATTATTTGACTGAAACCTTATTAAAGCTGGAAACAAAAAGGGCACTTATACATAACATTAAAAAGAGACAGGTGAAATTTCTAAGGCACATAATGAGAAAAGGTGGCTTTGAAAATTGGACACTCACAGGGCATAGTGAAGGCAAGAGGGACAGAGGTAAGCAGTGCATAACATACCCAACAAGCTTGTGTAATTGGTTGGAAAAACAGGGATTAGGAGAGATAGAAAAAAATTACTAAGTTACATATAAAATTGGAATTATAGATCTGCAGGTGGCAGAACATTTATTGGCATGAAAACTTGAATCAGAAGTTCAAATTCTAAGACTGATGCGTTCACTTTGTATTAATGCCTTTAGGAAAGATATGAATGTATTTCTTCTCCATATTGCTTTGAATAAATAATAAGGCAGATTTATCTCTCAAAATGGCAACCAGTCTAGAAGGATAACTGAATTCAAAACTGTAATAAAGACAATGGAAACAACTCCATTATTTTTCCCCTGATAGTACTCCCATATCCATGGCTCTGAGTCCTGCACTTTCAGGACCATTGAGGGTTTTTTTCATTGACTGATTTGTTTTCTACAGCATATCAACCCATTGCAGGTTATTTAAAGCCAAAAAATACTTTTGAAAGAAATTATTATTTTAAAGTTAATAATGATTTAGTGATACAAAAGACCATCAAAGGGATGTACTAGTCTGATCTCATATTGAATGAGGAGTTCTGCCAGAGGACTGGCCAGCCAAACTTCCTGCACACCATCACTCAGTGTTGTGTTCACTGGCTTGGTCAACACTGATGACCACCCTACCAGAATCATCTACCAGTTTGACCTGCTATTTGCAAACTGGAGACAATTTTGTGGCAGATCACACAGCCGCTGAAGGGACACAGTCCACCAGGACCTTCAGCAGATTAATCTGCCATTGGAAGATGTTCTGACACTACCAAAATTGTGAGAGGTGGCTCTTGTAAGTTCAATGCCTTCATGGCATGAGATTTAGCAGCAGTACTGGGCTCTCTACCATTAAAAAATAACTATTTTGAGACTGCAATGACTTCATATTCATTGGCCAAAGCTGTCTCAACCTAACCTGAATGAATGCCAATAAGATATACAATTAAGATAGATCATTCAGGTTTTATACATTTTATTTGTTTACAACTTCATAAGATTTAGTCAAATATTTCTAAAACATGAGATCATCTAGTAATTGACTACTAATTACAACAACTATATCTACAAAGCAAAATACAATTTCATTGTAATTATAATTCCTGTTATACACTTACCTTCAACAATAAGTTTGGCTGTTGTAGAAATACTACCAATAACACAACTATATTCTCCTTTATCAGCAGTGGTTACTTCATGAATGACAAGTTTGTGGATCTTCTTCTCCCTGATTATCTCAATTCTTTTATCTGCTTTTATCTGTTTACCATCCTTCATCCAAACAGATTGCATGTTTTCCTTTGATGTTTCACATGTAAATGTTGCAGTTTCTTTCTCTTTCACTATTGTCTCTGTGAGTTTTCTGGTGAATTCTGTTTTCATTTCTAAAATAACATTATATTGTACACATAATTAAGTCTCTTCATAAAAAGATTTGAAGTTGTTAGTGAAAGTATTATGCAGAGTACTTACTGAAAGTAAGGTTTCTTTCAAAATAATTTCAACCCTAAATAGGTCCAGAGAGAGAATATCCTTTTTCTGACTACTCTCTATACATCTCTTTTACATCAAGTTTTCAAGTATGTTCTATTAATATATTATATATTTAACTATCATGTTTATAAAGAATACTAACTACATAAAACAATAGTTGTCCTTCAAGTATCCACAGAGAATGGTTTCAGGATGCCCACTGATATCAAAATACAGATACTCACATTCCTGATATAAAATTGAGCAATATTTGCATATAATGTATGCATGTTCTCTCGCAACATTTAAATCATCTCAAGTAAGAAAAGTTCTGATATGAAAATTGTATATAGTCTATATCTGGAGATATTTATGAAAAGTAATAGTGCTTAAAGTAGTTTACCTGTAAACAAAATCATAGTAATTTCCTTTCGAAGATATTTAGGTGAAAAACACCAGGATCTTAAAAATCTACTAAAAATCAACTAATTATTAGATAATAAAATTTTTGGTACTTAATTAATCAAATATGTACATATTTTAAAGAAGGTTCTATTCCAACTTTCAGAGAAGAAAAAATACAGGTGCACACAACACAGGTAGCAAACAAATAATACACAAGGTGAACAATGTTCAAACAACAAGTGCTGGAGAGACAGGTTGAAGGTTTGTGAAATACTGGAAAGATACAACAGAGTATGTGAACACATCATTCACAGGAATTTCACAGACTCAACACATGGTAAATTCAATTTTTAGCTTTTGGCAACTTTCCTGGAAATTGATTTGAATATTTTTATGTATGGTTGGTTGAATCTGCAGATGCAAAACTTGCAAATATGGGTGAATATGCTAATATCATAAATATAAATAGATGAAAATGAATTGTTCCTCTTAAGATAGGACAGAGATCACATAACAGGAACCAGAAAAAGGGAGTCAGATCTAAACTTTAGTCCAAAGTTCTATTATTTCATCTTTTGTAATTTTCTACAGAATGACATGATAAACTTTAAAATTCATTAATTAAGTCAAAAAGATTCCTATATAGATTTTTCAGTCAATGTTTTTTTTCTTTTTGAGCAATAACAAAGATTTGTATAATATTTAATATATTATTAGTAAAAAAACAAAGACCTCAAACAAGAAATAACCAAGTTGTGTCTAACAATAAGTGTTCTTATTTTTACTCTAATTGTTTCCTTATAAATATTTTTCATTAACTTCTTCCCACCAATTATTTGGGGGGAAAAACGTTTCATTTTTGGACAATTTCTTTTTGTTTTTAATACAGTAACTAAGAAACTGAGGCATCTTGAAGTACCTGAGCAATGACTAATACCTCTACCAGACATATGAGTTGACAATTGAACTCATTTCCAGGCCAGAAGTGCATAAAAAGAATCAAGATTGATGAATAAAAATGTCTGTAGCTGGTTTTTTAACGTAATGTTTTGAATATGTTTATTCGTTCATGTCTGGAAAAGACACTTTCAGTAAAAACGTATATACACGTCATTGCCATGGGAAGAGGTTAAGCTAATTTCAGAATTCTACTTCTAAATGAAACAATAAAATTTTTATACTGCAATAACAAGTAAAAGAAACTTTGATATTATATTTTATATATTAGTAAAAAAAATAAAACTCAAAAAAGACAAGCTATGTCTCACATCAAAATTCCTTATTTTTACTTTGTTTGCTTATAAGTATTTTTAAGTAAGTTAAATGCTTTTATACTAAATACAGAACTATACTCCTAGATTCTTGAATGAAACAATGAATTTTTTATACTGCAATAAATAAAAGTGACTTTGATATTAGTTAAGTATCTTACAAAGCAAAAACAATAACAAAAAAGAAAACATTAAATTAAAAAATCAAGTGAATTTTGTTATTACATTTCAATACAACTGACAAAGAAAAATATTTTATAAAGTCTGTTATACACTAACAACAGGAAAGAAAAAAATTGAACAAGCAAAATCCTAGAAAAGCAATACTGAAATATGAATGATATTTATAAAAGAAAATTATCAGCTTTCTTCATCAACCACTTTCTTTATATTTTATTTCACAAGTAATGAATAAACATTTATAATGTTTGAGCATATGTTTTAACACTAGTGTTTGAAAGCAGATATACTCTTAAGTACCTAATAGACAAAGAGGTGGACATGTTTTTCAGGTTATTTTTCAGGAAATTTTATAATCCCCACAAAGCTGATTAAAACCAACCTATTTATGAATTATGCACTTTTTGAATGTTTACAGAATTTTCCAAGCCCCTTTTTATTAAGACCCTCTCATTTATTGCACAATGAGAAAAATTCTAACCCCACACAACCAATTAAGAACCTATCTTGTATCAGGTACATAAAAATAACTAAATCAGCTATAGTATAGTAGGATACTATATATTTCAAGATTCTTGATAAAATCAAAAGAAGAATCTGCAATGTTATTGGTCCTGACCTGGCATCTCAGTTTCAGTCACTTTCCCACCACCATAACATAGTCTTCCTGTGCCTTTTCTATAAATACTTTCATGATAATACCACTAGATTAGCAGCAAGGTCTCATCATCTTACAATAGAAATGGCTAGATGTAATAGTAAGTGCGCTATGCTAACAGTTTCTCCTAGTGAACTTCTTATTTGTGAAACTCTTTTAGCTTCTTATTTCCCCATCAACTTTGATCTTCAAAATTTTAAATATAATGTCAATCGTTATCTTGTATTCTTAATTACTGTTCTTTTATTGTTCTCTTGCCTTAATGTTTTTTTTTCTCATATTCTCTCACACTCAGTAACCTCTTGTGGCTTAGTGGCTTGGGATGAAATAATTAAAAAAAAAGATACAAGTTTTTGTTTTTATCATAAAAAATGGTGAAATTATGTTTTGATCAAAAGAAAGGTTTACAGTTATCAAAAGATGTCATTGAATAAAGGTAAAGCAAAGAAGTGTTGAAGGAAGAGATTAATGGATTGGAGTGTAAAAGAACAAGAACAAATATATAGCTTTAATCTAAGAACTACTTTTACTACAAAAGAAATTAATTTTATTTCTTTTGATCTAATGATACTAATAAAAGCAACTTCTGCAAAAAAAAAATACATGCTTTTATACTCAAAAATCTGCTGTTACAAAGCAATAATTCTGAAAATAATTCCAAGAGTTATTTAAACAATTGAATACATTTTTGTTTTATTTAAGTATAGTCCTCACAATTTGGCTGATCCATTCTATGGCCTTCATGCAATGAAAGTCATGTTGAACAGATACACTTCTAGATTCTTTCACATCAATGTGGGCTCTAACCTTGAAGTTTCGTTTGTTTCTGATAATCATCAACATTTCTGATGTCATCAGTTCCCAAAACAGCATTTATGAT
The DNA here is from genome assembly GCA_903632075.3 of Acanthosepion pharaonis. Classification (NCBI taxonomy): domain Eukaryota; kingdom Metazoa; phylum Mollusca; class Cephalopoda; order Sepiida; family Sepiidae; genus Acanthosepion; species Acanthosepion pharaonis. The sequence goes on from CAHIKZ030000791.1 coordinate 1,283,463, forward strand.
GATAACAACTATTTATAATATTTCAATAGTAAGACCAATAAGTCCAACAAAGTAAAACTGGCAGCTACTCTCAAATATGACCTCTAATCAGTTGTTAACAGGGGCAAGGAATGGCTTGTAAATTTAATAGCAAGTCTGATAGATCCAACAAAGTAAAACTGGCAGCTGCCCTCAAAAATAACCTCTAGTCTAACTGGGACAAAAATGGCTTTTAATTTTAACACCTCTAAAACAAAACTGCTATCTTTTAATCATCATAAAGAACCATTTTTGTCTTCCATCAGCTTGGCTGATGCTAACCTCCATAAGAGCAACTTATTGTGCATTCTTGGTTTCACATTTTCCACTGATATAAAGTAGAGTGATTATATTGAATCACTGGCTGCTAGAAAATTTGGTTCATTGTGTTTCACCAGACAATTTTTCTTGCACATTTATAAACCTAACATCCATCCATAAATTGTATAATACTGCCATAATTGATCTTGTGCTCCTGCTATATATCTTGAGGTTCTTGACAAAATCCAAAGAAGAGTCTGTAACGTTATCAGCACTGACCTGACATCTCAACTTCAGCCACTTTCCCACTGTCATTATATGGCTTCCCTCTACCTTTTCTATTAATATTTTTATGGCAATGAATTTAAGAACACTATTAGTTTGGCGACTAGGTCTCCTCATTTTACTGTTGAAATAGATAGATGTAACCATGAATTCTAACAGTTTCTTTCCTTGCACTTCTCATCTCTGGAACTCTTTTTCAGTTTTTTACATCCTTGGTCTCTTACAATCTCCTAAAATTTAAATGCAATGTCAATCATCATTTACTGTCTTTCTGAATCCTGTTCTCTTTATTGTCCGTTCTCCTCACTAATATATTCTCATTCTCAGTAACCCTTTGCATCTTAGTGGCATTATCACCTTGCTTGGGGTGAAATAATTAGAAAAATAATATGAAAAGAGGTGTTTCTTTTTCTAGTAGTATAAAGTTAAAAACTGGTAACAAACAAAAAAATTATAATCATTCACAGCTACTTTTGTAATATATGAGTGTCATTTGAAAGGTAAGGACATTTATTTTATTATCTTGGCCCACAACAGAGCCAGCTGTTGATGGTATGGTAGTAAAGGTTGAACCAATAAACCATACTGTTTTTTTTGCCTTGTTACAGACTACAGCTGAGCAACAGCCAGGTAAAATAGTGTCTGATATGAAAGTGCATACAAAGCAGAAGTGTTTCACAGAATTCTTTCATATAAAAAACAAATTTCACCCATTGGCATTCAACAAACATTGATCAAACAAAGACCAAACAGTAGAATTAAGCATAGATGGTGGGTAATAAATTTCAGCAGTAGTGACAACAATTTGTGTGATATTCCATGATTATGAACACCACATGCAGACTTCTGGTCATCACTAAGAAAGATACATAAATAATGCTGGTGACTATGTGAAAAAAACAGCTTTTTGAAGTTTAAAACTTGTTCTTCCCAATTATGATATCTGTGCTTGATGCATCTATTGTTATTTCCATTAAAATAAATATGAGTTATTACCTTTAGAACATTCCTAATAGGTTATTTCATTGCCATTTCCTGAAGAAGGCTATAAAATGGAACAGTAAAAATATCTGTGGGAATAACAATTAAAAACAACTGAGTTCAATTGCCTGACAACTCTTAAAGTGATGATTCTTTCTAAAAATACAAACAAATTCTTGCATATTGTCTACACTAGTTAAAATTATTAAAATTGAAAAGAAAAGCATGTCATCTTGCAGGAATGAACAATAAGAACATGAAAGAGTTCAAAAATTGATTCTTTAAAAATCCAAATGGCAATTTCTGCATTTTCTAATTCCAATTCTTATAAAAAATATACCTGAAATTTATTTATATATATATATATATATATATATATATATACACACACATACATTTTTAAATTATTTTATTGGAAAAATTCATAGGAATATTATTTCTATCATTCAAATTATTTTTTTCAAAACAATGTATGTAATTTCTTTAGGAAACTTTCAAAAATCAAATTTCCTAAGGAGATAATATATTTTAGAAAATACTTTTTATGATATAAAGAATGTTACATTTTGTTTAAATATCCAAAGAAAAAGTTATGATCTAAAACTACTTTAGGGCTCTTGGGTTTGGCATATGATAAAGTAAATTTAAAATTATCATATATTAGTTGAAAAGGATTTTTAGGAATCAACTTCACATTCTTGAAGTGAAAGTCAAAAAGAACACTCCATTTTGATGACAGGTTTTAATATGGTCAAGAATAATACAAAGGACTAATAGCAGTAAAACACAGGAACACCGGACAAAAAATTAATTACAAAATACAGATATCATTTTACAAAATACACATAATCTTAAATCACTATAGATATAAATATGATGATAAATGAACTTTAAATGTAATGTTTCCTTTCTGACCATAAGAACCAGGTTCGAATCTCACCATGAATGATTGATCAGAGAGGCTACTTTCTGATGTTATCAGCCTGGGGAGCCAAACCCAGCATATGGCACCTTTGTTAAGTGCCTAAAAAACAAACCATGAGTTGACTTAAATCTTGTGAGTTAAATTGGGTAGACGGAACTGTTCAAAAGCTGTCAATGGTTGTACTTGCACATAAGTTACCAAAGGTTTGGCTTTGTTCAAAATAATTAACATTGCCAGATTATGTTCACATGCAAAGAAACTAACAAAAGTCTAATTGATTAATTTTTTTTACAGCTAATCAACTATTTGTAGGTTATTTAAAGCCAGAAAACATTAAAAATAAGATTTTTTGGAGATAACGATTTACTGATGTAAGTACTACTATTTAACCCATAACTGGAAGGAGATAAGATGGGTTCATACCTTTTCCAAATGCATGTAAAGAAATATAACGAGACTGACCAGAATTGGAACTGCTCTACAATTATCCATTACATTACAGCCATTATCCATTACATCACATGCACTTGCAAGCTTACAGCATCTGGTATTCCCAAGTAGTCACCCATCTAAGTACAGGCTCAATATTGCTTAACTTCAGTGATTCGACAAGAATCAATATTTCAACATGATATGACTATAAGCCAGCATAGGTCTGCTCAGCATAGTTGCAGAGCAGATAACTGTAATAGTGTTTGGCAGACAGATGTGCTCAGAAATAAATAGTAGTTGGTCATTATTATCATTATTAAATGTAAAATAATTGTACTAATTCACTCCCGTCATTAGTTTGAAATACCTCATAAATAATAGATTATTCCATTTTGATTGTATGGAAAGAGGAGAAAAGACACTACTTGGTTTCAGTGAGAAAATAAAAGAAAAAGCAAGATAGAAGTGGAAAGAGAAAATCTGATTAAGCTGATAAAAACAGATACTACAGTTTCATATTAGCCAAAAGGCTGAGAAGCGATTGTATTTTCTTGTCATATCATCCTGGCAGGATGTGATATAAGGTCAGTTTAATGTGGGGAAACAAAGCACGTGTACCCAAGCCAGGTCCAAAAATAGCCCAGCAACAATGTTGCACTGGCATCAATATTACTATCAATCCTCCCTCTTTAGTTCAATGAGGGAGGTACTGCTGCAGGCTGCTGTTTCCCAAGACTGGGCACCTCTCAATAATATTTTCAGTTGTGCTCTGTCTGCAGAGACACAACTGAGTTGCACTCTGTCCAAAGATAAAAACAACTGAGAGATGAAATGTAATCTATCTAACCAAAGGGAGATACTACACTTTGATCCCACTCAAAATGCTGAGAAGTGGTCATGACTACAATAATGGTGACGTTTTTCAAACACACAGTATTAAATGATGGAAAAATAGCAGTCGCAAAAAATGCAGCTACCATAAATAAAATATCGTCTGCTGAATTACTTTAAAATTAATATCAAGAGAAATGTTTGTAAGATGTGGATTTGGCTAGTAAGCTATTAATGCCTGTGCTCACTGTATTGACCCAGTGTTAGCATAAAATTAAGATTAACATGGAGTAAAAGTTGTCTTAAAAGAATAAATGTTGTAGTAAATAGTAATGCAAAAATGGAGAAAAACTACTACACTTTCATCCCAGTTAAAAAAGGCCAGAAGGAATGGCAACCATGATAAAAATGCCATTTTTCAGATACACAGTATAAAACAACAAAAACCAAGTAAGGCAATCACCAAAAAACAAGTTATCATAAATGTAACAACATAGTCTGCTGAATTATTTTTAGATTATTGTTAAGAAAAATGTTCTTAATACAGGGATTTGGCTAGTCATTATTAAATGTAATATGTAAAGAATTTTTAAAGCTAAAATTTGTAAATTCTTAGTTTAAAATAATTAGCATAGCTTTGTATCTTGCAATAGTGAAGACTTATGTTTTTAAAGATCACTGATATATGTATGTATGTAATATTACTGTTAGTATACTTAAACGAGACAACACAGTTTTGTCTACAAAAGGATAATCTCAAAAACAAAGTTTGCAAAGTTGTACTATCACTGATAATTTCTATCTGAATTTCTGGGATGAGGAGTTAACACTATTTACATTATTATGAGCAGACTATCAATCTCATCTTTGTTGTTATTATCCTCAATGTTTCAGCTGTTGTGCCCTCCAAACTTTGTCAGATGCTTGTTGATCCAGGTAACCTTCAGGGAATTTTGAACTTAACCCTTTATTTAATCTATGGATACAAATTATTCTCATCCTGTTGAACATATCTAGGGATATCTCACCTATTTCTTATTTAGCACCGCTGAGTTATTGCTTCCTCGATTTCTACTGAGACCAAGTACACACTGCCTGACTCGGAGATTAAATTCACAAAATTCATAAATCACCACTTTAATCCACCATGCTAGTGGATTAGTTGTAATGCCAGATTTACAGATGGGCTAGTATGGGATGCAGCCCAAAGGCCTCAAGACTAGATTATTCATTACACCACCATGACATTCAAGCTTACAGCACCTAGTATTCCCAAGTGGTCACTCATCTAGATACTGTATAGGTTCAATGTTGCTTAACTTCAGTGATTAGACAAGAAATGGTGTTTCAATGTGACATAGCTGAAAGCCTGAGTTATCACTAATTTTACTTCAGGAGAGCTGATCTAGTCACCAATCAAATACTTTCAGGTGAAGTATTCAAAATAAGAAAAACACCTGTGATATATATTTTTTATAATTTTACTTATATAGCACTAATAACAAAATAAAAGTTTATACAAAGGTAAGTCAAAAATTATCCACACTTTCACCATAAGATATATTTAGACAAGACTACAGATAATTTATTATATTCCTTCATACATATGCTTGCACATTTAACAAAAAATATTATACAAAATACAGCAGATCAAGAAATAGCAAAAATGTAAACGGTGTCAAACTCCATTTATGACAATTTTTCAACAAAAGGTGAAGAAAAAAAATGAACAAAAACAAATGGACAGATATAAAACATTTGTACTAGTCCAATAAGCATAGTGAAATGCAAAGCAGTGTTCTGAATAGATAAAAAAATATAAATCATCAAGGCTGCAAAATTAAATTTGATGATCCATTTGTCAGTGCATATGAACTTACCAGTTTCTCCATAAGTGTCCTCAGCAAATTCTATTGGTTGAAAATGAATTAGCAAAAAAAAAAGTTAGCATTTCTGCTGTAGTGTTTCTTGCAAGAAATAAAACTTGTAATAACAAAGATATAGAAATTTTAAAATAAATTTTAAACTAAATTCTAAACTATGTATAATATTTATCCCACTTGGGGATTTTAGATTTTAAAGGTATCAATCTTGTCACTAAATGTCTTCCCCCTCTTTAGAAAGTGTCTTTAACAAGTAGCTTGATACTCTTCATTCTTGAGTTTTTCTACTGAACTATAGCCACATTGAACTCAGGAGTACTGTCATTTTAGTATATCTTGACATAATTGTGCAATATATTATTCATTAATAAGATAATTTGTTTTTACTCATTTCACCCCAAACAATGCAATAAAACCACTAAGATGCAAAAGTTTACAGAGTGTGAAAGAATATGTGAAAAAGAAAACATTATTAAGGAGAGAGAACAATAAAAGAACAGGAATTGTGACAGAAGATAATGATTGACATTGCATTTAAATTTTTGAAGATCAAAGTTGACTAGAAAACATGGAGCCTGAAGAGATTTCCACAAGTGAGAAGTGCAAGAGAAGAAACTGTTAACATAGCATTGCAACCTATTCATTTCAACTGTAAAATGACGAGACCTTGCTGCCAATCTAGTATTTCACTTAAATTCATTAAATCTAGTTACCAAGCTTATCATGAAAATATTTTTAGAAATGAAACAGAAGCTACATTATAGCAATGGAAAAATGACTGAAGCTAAGATGTCAGGAGCAATAACATTTCAGGTTCCTCTTTGTATTTTATCAAGAATCTCTAAATACATAGCAGAAGCACCAGCCCAGTTGTGGCAGCAATTTTCAATACATGGATGAATAGTAGACTTTGCTATTAAAAATGTGTAGAAATGAATCAGCCAAGTGGGGAAAGAGACCCCAACTTGAATTCATCTGGGGTAATGGGAACAATCAGTCTTTCTCCTTGAAGTGTTTGTTGGTAGTTACTAGCTTCTCCAACAAAAATTGTCTTCTTTCATAACTGACTGAAGAGTGTAATGATACAATGCAGGTGGTGCTGTTGCATAGAGATTGTGGTACTGATTTGCATGGAAACAGTAATGCTTGGTCACTGGCCAATCACATTTGATCTGTGATTGGGACCCAAGCAGACAGGCATTTTTTTGAGTGAAAGGCATTTTCTCCCAGCGCTTGGCTGCTATTACCATTTGTGGATTTATTTTCTTCTGTTCTTTGCTTACAAAATATAAACTTATTTTCTCATTCTGGATGGGACTTAAAATTAGTGCACATGTGGGCAAATCATAACCAATGCAATATTGTATTTAATTAACCAGTTGTATTGGAGGATGAATTTATAACTAAAGCTTCTTAAATTATTTACTTTAAACTGACATCATAGCTCACTAAAAATGCTTCACAAGAAACAAAACTAACTCATAGCTGACTCATCTAGATAAATTGAAATTATCAAAAATCTGTAGCTGAAATGAAGATACCAGCAGATATAAAATCTACTCAAGTTATTTATTCGTTAAACACTTTTGCAATTTACATAGAGAGCTAGTGTAATATAAAAAGTTTGTGGAAAAACCTGTGATCTTCTGTTTAGTGATTAAAAAACACATTTCACTTTTCTATAGTTGATAGCACTTAAGAGACTTTCCTCATTTTAAATTGTCAATTTGTGGCACTCTACCCCAACATGCCTTTAAGTGCTGCACACTTCAAAGGCAGAGGTAAAAGCTCTGCAAGTGTTTCCTGAGTATGAAGTTTCAATACTCTAACAACTGCAGTATACTGATTACTCTATATGGTTCATAGTCAAAGCCATGTAATTATGATATGTACTTAAGTCATAGAGACTAGTTTGCATGCATTTATTCAAATACATATATCACTGACATACCCTTTGAACAGACTTATCTCTGTCCATGAAGATTGCTGAATATATTACACAAGGCTTTCATATCACATATCTACTGCAATTAATTAGATACCTGTAAAATCTTCAATACCAAGTGGCATAAAAAAATATTTTTTAGAAATATATATGATATATAATTGTTTGACAAGTAACAATTGAATTAAATATTACTAATTTTATTTTAAATAAAAAAAATAAGTCTTTATATAATATAGATGTTTCCAGATTTTCCAGCTTACCTTCAACAATTAATCTTGCAGTGGTAGATACATTTCCAACTTTGCATGTGTACACGCCACTATCAGAAGATGTGACCTTGTGAATTATAAGTTTCTGAGTCCTCTTTTCAGAAATCATTTCAATCCTGTTGTCTGCTTTCAGTATAGCACCATCCTTCAGCCAAGTGGCCGTTGTACTTTCTTCGACCATTTCACATATAAGAGTGGCAGTTCCATTAGGTTCCACTTTGATTTCTTCCTTGAGTTTTTGAGAGAAAACAGCTTTTGCATCTGCAAGAAATAAGAGTAAAGATATTTTCTGATACTATGGACACCCACAGAGAAAAAGAATGTGATTTTATCTCAGTCTAAAGTGTTACTGTTTAATAGCCAGCAGGTGATCCTTTTTGAAGTTTAGTTTTCTAAGAAGCATCCACTATGACTGAAGAGGAATGGAAAGTAAAAAATGAGAACTTTTTTTAGAGATCAAGCAGAAACAAAACTGGAAATAGCATATATCCAGGTACTAGTTTATATTAGCAGTCATGCTTGGGATCAAGGCAGAGTTCTGGTCTGCCCTTGGTAGGAGACAAACTTGTCCATTGCATGAATCACATGACATCCATTTGTATTGGCAGTCATACATCAGTATGTGCAGATGGGTGAAGAGCAACATAGAAATTTCCCAAGCATCACCTACCAAGGCAAAACATCTACATATAATATAGGAAACAGGGTCTTAATTCTTGAGGTGACACTTGTCTTTCATCATATTACTCTGTGAGCAAGAAGCATATTCTTTTCAAGCTTTTATTGCACACCAATGAGATTGAGAATTAAAATGCAATGTGGGATAATCATTGGCCAGTTGTTGGAAAGCTTGAGCATTGTATGTTTACAATATAAGCATATAATTAAACAACTTGTTCTGATACAATTAAAAACAGCTGGATCCAGGTATGCAAAAGTATCATTTGTTTATTAATACAGGATAATAATCAAATAGGAATTAACAAAACAAATTCTATTAAAACAATGCTGTCTTTTCACTTTTGGCAAATGTTTGAACTAGAAGAAAGGTTTATTTTTCTTCAATCTGCAGTGATCAAATACTCAATCTTCATTGAGTTTTGCAAAAATCTTACTTATACTTTTGTCTATTTTAAACAATTTGTAATTTTCTCCATTAATAATAATAATAAAAAAACTAACATTTATTCACCTTTACATTTATCCAAAGAATATTAGGGTGGATCAATAAATATGTAGCCTGATAGTTATTAGCTGAATTTTGATGTGATTAACTATTTAAGGCTAGAGGCATTGTCTGAGAAACTTTTGGGCATAGCACAAGTTTCACACACAATCTGTGAACACCTGAACATACCCCCAATTGGGTAGTATTATATTTCAATACATTAACATCCATCACATTATAAACTAGAGGTACCAGAAATCTACAACTTCTACAAAGAAACACACTGTTGGCATAAAACAAATGGGGAACTAAATCAACCAATTGTTTCTTCTACTTTTATATGAAAAAAAAAAAGGAGTAGAGGTTTATCCCTGGTTTCTTGTTTAGGATTGGGTTTCTGGTTCTTTCTAAAGTCTATTTCAACTCTATACTTTAACATCTCTACCTAAACTCTGAAATTTTATTCACTAATTAAATCTTAACCTCTTCAAGCTGTTATCTTTCCTGCATAGATCCAAGAATTTCATCTCTTGCTCTTTCTTATGCAAATACAACTCCACACAGTAATCCTCTAGCTTGAGTGGCTCTCGGGCCTTGTATTGGATGAATATTAGTAGAAAAAAATCTTTTGTCTCATAATTTTATATGAAAAAGCATTATCTGTTCACAAACCTCAGGGTCACCATCAGCAACAATCTGTCCCTAGACGCCAAGATCAACAAAAGCATTGCCGCAAGAACTCAAGGCCTTGTCTTGGAGAACCCAAAACTGACAACACCTACAAAGAAGGCTGTTTACAATGCCTGCATCATCAGCACTCTGTTGGCAGTGAAACATGGACAACATACACCAAACAAGTGCAAGAACAGAATGGTTTCTACATATGCTGTCTTCTTTGCCTCCTCAGCATCAGGTGGATCAAGAAAGTACTAAACGCCTAGGTCTTTGCACACACTTGCCTCTTCAACTTGTATATGCTACAGAGATCATGCATGTTGCACTGGTATGACCATGTGAACTAGATGGAAGATGGCTATATCACAAAGGACAAAGTTCTCTGGCAAGAGATCTGCTGGCCATTACCAGAATCACTACAAAGATGTCTGCAAGCACAACATGAACGCTCTAGACATTAACACTGAGAACTGGGAAGATGCAGTGGATGACCACAGTAGATGGTGCAAGGTCCTCTAAAAATAGTACAGTCTAGGGGAAGAGAAGATCCAGATCTTAGTTGAGGAAAAGAAAGCACATTGGAAAGCTTGCTCATGACCAACCACAGCCAATACTGTTCCAGAGCATTGATACAACTTGACACCAGGACACATCATCCATAGCTGACATTGACTGACAAAGACTTGTTATTAATATTGTTGTCACATAATTTCATATGAAAATGTATTGATCTGCAGTCTCATAATTTTATATGAGAAAGCATTTATCTGTAGTCTCTTTATTAAAAAAATAGCATCTTACAAAAATACTAAAAATTTTATTTGAATTTTTAAGATTTAAGGTTCTTCTTCTCTTTTTTACACTGATGTTCACCCTGTACAAGGCTCAAGAGCCACTCGAGGTAGAGGGTTACAGAGTAAGAGGCCTTACCCCAAGCAAGGAGACAACACCAACAAGACACAAGTGGCCACTGGATGCAAAAGAGAAGGAAAAGGCTTTAGAAGGAACTGGAAATCTAATCTTAAACAGGAAACAAAGGATAAACCTAATCCTGTTCAAAAAACTGGGGTTGGGTGTAAACCTCACAATAGGTGAACCTATCTACTCCTATTGTGGAAAAAAGTCAAATAAATTGTAAGCAGGAACATTAGAAGTATAAAGCTCACCAGAATATTTTCAACAGCTTAGACAGTAGTTTTAAAAGTTTATGCATAAAGTTTATTTAGAATATCTTTCAATAAATCAATTTTGACAGTAGTTAAATATATTCTAAATAAACTTTATGCATAAATGGGTTAGGATAAAACCTAGTAAATATTAAAGAAAATTATACTAAAAAGCAAAAAATTTAAATCCACAAAAATTAGATATTGCTAATATTGTATGTTAAAAAAATATCATTGACATTGGGTCAATATAAGCAAGAGATGTTTTGATTGTCAAAAGTAATTATGCATGCCAAAAAATATTTGAAGCCACATCCATTTTTAGACATACTGATGCAAATAATTAAAATGTAATAAAAAGAAAAATAAGCTTAAAAAAATAATATAACAAAGAAAAAAACACGCCATAGAATACAATTAAAAGCTGAAAAAAAGCGACAAAAGCATTTTTCATTAAAAAAAATAAAAGTCTTGGCAAACTTGGAACTGCAAAAAAAACCTGAAATGTCGCAAAAGGATGGTTAACATTAACACCATTATTATTTTAACGGTAAATTTTGGTTTTGTTTTCCGAACGCTAATATCCCTTAAACTTTTCCAAAATTGTCATAATTCCATGCAAAAGTACATGCTGAACTCGAATTAACAATTAAATTATGAAGAAACCTTCATAATTTTGGAGTTATCGACAAGAAAAAATTGGACTTCTTGTTGGTCATTCGTCCCCCATTACTGCCATCATGTTTACTAATTTACTGCATAGTACCTATGCAGGCATAATAAGAAAATTTGGCCTATTTACTTCTTTTACCGACTTTCCTTGCAGAAAATCACTACGCACTACCATAAAGAATTTTTTTTTTTTTTTGCTATTCAAAACAGAAAAAAGATTCTGTTGTATTATTTAAGTTGTTTTTGTTATAAATAAAACTACACTTACCAAAAAAAATTACCATTTTAACTACCTTCATTTCTCAGCAATGTTTATTCTTTCAAAAAGCAATGATTAAAATTGTAATAAAACCTAAACATGTGACACTAAAGTGAATTTATACATTTTCTTTGTTCTTGAGAACCACCCTTTTGACATCGTTTTTTTTTGTGGGGGGGTTGCAGACACAAAAAAGGTCAGTTTGCCGATTCCTGATTATAATTTTTCTAATCCTTTCATAAAATTAATATTTTTAGAGATTATCCCTTTTTTTTTTTCATTTTAAAACTTTTTTTGTTCGTTGTACTTAATTTCTACAATGAATCCTATAGATTTTTTTCTGCATAAAAGATTTAAAAACTAATATTTCAAGAAAAGAAAATCAAGTTTTATTATTTATTTCTAAAATTAGATAACATAGCGTAACAAATGCTTTTTTAGACAAAAATGATACAGCTCAGCTCAACATTTTCAGAGATTGAGACCAAGTGTTGTGCTTCTTACTTCTCAGTTCCAGAAAAAAGTGTGGATTCTGTGTGTCGAGTGGGCTATAATTGAATCCTTCCAATAGTGTCATGGATGTGTTGTTGCAAAGACAAACCAAAGATCGATTATATATAGAAACTGCCCAATTGCATTGACTTTGGCCATAAGCAACAAGGCATCCCTTTGTTGACGCTTCCCCAAATGCAACGGGGAAGCGGGGTCGTACTGCCAAGGAGATGACTCCTCAGGAACCAAGCTTCTATACTTTTGAATTTTTATACTTAAAACAAAAATCATTAAAAAGTAAAGTAAAACAATGACATTTCCAGTTATCAGAAATAAAATGCAAGATTTCATTTTTTTTTTAATTGAAACCAAATACCTTCGTTTATACTTTTCTAAACACAAACAAGGTACCAAAGCTGAGGTTAACCATTTTTCTTCTTTCAAAATAATTCAGTTCACGTCCGACAACATCTTGTTTTAGCGCAGCCAAGAAAAATGCAATTGATAACGCCATGTTGTTTTCATTCAGCAGACGACAAAATTATCCGAAGAATATCGTGAAACTGTCTGAAGTTTCCATACATGAGTTACGGAAAAAAATCTATACCATTTCTTCGCCAAGGTGAGCATTGTCTTTTGTGGATATAATATTGTAAAATACAGTTTCCTGATTTGCAAGCAGACGTCAAGCAAACAGACATTCAAACAGAATTAAACAGAAGGAATGACTGGTAGAAGTAGACGTTACGTTATTTCGTATTTTAACCAACTTGAAAAATTTACTTTGTAGTAGTCAGTATTGTTACAAATAAAAGATATTTATAATTTTAAGTACCTTTTTTAGTTTATATTTGTAATTTTTTCATATATAGCACTTCGTTATTAATCGTATATTTCCGTAACTTTTCACTATTATCTGAAAAAAAAGTTTCCTGGTAGTAACACGACTTTTTCCTCTAACTTTTACGTAAAATATAAGAACCTCTTGAATTTCTTAGAAAAAAATACTTAAATTAGTATAAATTCTAAAAAAATATTTTGTATTGACTAATTAATCGATATTCTGCACTTTTTAAATAAAAAATTGAAGTGCATTGTCAATAATTTGCTATTTAAGCCCCGCGCTAAAAATTTTCCAAATAGTTATATTTAGGTGTAAATTTACTTGCTTAATTCGAAAAAAAAAAGAAATTTTGGTAAAATCTACCGCTTTGGAGCTATCGACAATAAAAGTTCGAACTCAATTTCCGTCGGGCCAGTAATTACTGGCGTTGTTTGCATATATCTGGTGCGGAATAGTCTTGCTTGATTATTGTGCACGCATTAAGTCATCAGTTGCGTAGTAATTGAGTCAAGTAAAAACCGTAAAAAGGCCGTTTAACAAGGTAATCTTCCGTACAAATCTAATCAGCAGCGAATGTATGCAAACAACGCCACTAATGGCTGCCATGCTGTAACGCGAATGAGTCCAAACTTTTATTGTCGATAACTTCTAAACAGTAGATTTTATCAAAATTTATTTATTTTCGAATTAAGCATGTACATTTACATCTAAATATAACTATTCGGGAAATTTTTATTAGACACTTAGAGTGGGGCTTAAAAAGCAGATTACCCAAAGGTTAATTTTGTAGTGTAACACCCGCGCTGAGTTCGCATTAAAAATTTCCAGAATACTTACATTCGTGTCTAATTGTACATGCTCTATTCGAATCTGGCTTGATAAAAATCTACTGTTTTGGAGTTATCGACAGTAAAGTTTTGGATTCATTCGCGTCCCGGACAGCCATAACTGGCGTTGTTTGCATATATTCACTGTGGAATAGCTGTCAGTGTACTTCACTTGTTTGAATTATTGCGCGAACTGAGAACTCTTTGCGCATACTTTGCGCGTTAATTAAAAAACAAGCTACTTTGACGAATTAAAAAAAAAAATGAGAAAACGAATTAAGAAAAAATAGTTTATTTTTAGATTATCTACACACACACAAAACCAATATGGGTCCAGGGTAAATCTTCACCGCCTCAATACGGAACTTGTGAAGGCGCTGATTATGTGTAGGTATTGTAGATTGCTTTTATAAATGAAAACCGAGCAACATATGGCTTCAAAAGCAGTTTTTAGTCCCGGCCGGATAACAAAGCCCTTCATATTCTTCCACTGTTTGGGTATATCCTGGTGTATGAGGTCGACAAAATGTTCGCTGTGACGGTGTACCCATGTTCCGGTAATAATCGCATATATGCCGACCTGCAATCGCTGTATATTATCGATCCTGGTCGGATATGGCATATTATTAATGGGATAAGTGTTTTGGCATCCTGGGATTGTCCTTCCTTACAATCCGCGGTCAGTGAAACTAAGAATGACTAGAGAAAATCTCTAGATTCCACCAAATCGAGAAACTTTTCAATATTGTGAAATGTCCAAATTTTCAAACCTGATTCTGTGACGCCAGCTTCTAATCAATGAAATGATTGACAATATCACTTTCCACGCCAGCATGTGGGTTTTAAACCAAAAACGTACTTCACTCACTTTGAAGCCACATTCTGTTTTCTGACGGTTATCGCGCTTATTGCTGATAGATAGAATTTCTGCAACGCCACAATTTTCCTTGGGGACAAAACAGGCACGGTATGGCATCGAAGACATTCCACGGAGGACGGTAATACTTCGTGGAGACGCAAAATGACGTCTCTTCGTTCAAACGGAAGCCTGAATTGCTTCGTACAGATTGCTGGGACAATTTGTGCAGTTATAGACATATCTGAGCAGTAATGTAACTAAACAGTAATTAGACAGTAAAATGCAGTAATTAAGCGTGAAGCATTAAAAAAAAAAAAAAAAGCAGTAACTGAAAATAGTTCTCGTGCGCAGTAATTGAGTAAAATTTAGACAAGATCAGTTCCGCGCTTAGCTTTCCGCGGCAAATGTATGCAAACAACGCCAGTAATGGCCGCCGCCAACGACGCGAATGAATCCGAACTTTCACTGACGATAACTCCAAAACGGTAGATTTTATCGAATTTATCAAGCCAGATTCGAATGGAGCATTTAAGTTTTCTGGAAAGTTGTAATGCTAACCGAGTTCGGGCGTTATACTACAAATTAACCATTGGTACTAAGTATGGCATTTTAGAATTTATTTACTACGAAGAATTCCTGATTGTAGGAGATATAGAACAACAACATTATGGTGAAGGGAATAATGGGAAAAAAAGTGTTGTCTCGTCTCACATTTTATACGTTTAATAAAAAATTATTTCCTCAGATAAGCTCAGCTCCAACTGATAGTCGTACATATCCAGTTCTGCGGAATCCGTCTACCTGTGAAGATCACCTTTTATTCAGGTTTTTGACCACGCATGCAAATTAGCGATAGTTTTAAAACCACTAGAACCACGCATGCGCTTTACCTTAATTGCAAATGGCGGCTCCAACCGAACAAGTGAGACATCGCGGTCTCTGAACAGTGTACTTCTCCAATTAATGGACAGGAGGTATCCAACTAAGGAAATACCAATGGAGCTAAGCAATTCTTTCCCTAAACTTGGTCATTCGCCATTATAAGTATTTATCAAAAAAAATTCATACAAGTAACTTATGAGTATGATGTTTTTTTTTCTTTAAATAATGGCGAATGACTTAAAAGTTTACTTTTAAAAATATTAGAAAATTTTCTTTAACACGTTGACCACCAGGTGTCAATTACGAAATATGATTTAAAATGACAATTTTTTTTATAATAATAGCCAATTTAGGTCATTTTTTTTTTTTTTTTTAATTTAGTTTCAACTGAGGTCTTACCTTTTTTTTTTTTTTAACACTAAGTACCACATTTAATAAACTTGTTATTGGCGCCCGCGGGTGAAAATGTATCAGAAAACTTGGAAATTTTATTTAAAGAAAATTTAGTACAGTGTAACCCGGATATAAGAGAAATTTTCTCTGGTCCAAAATTAGAGCCTGTGACTTAATGTATATAAATTAGACCCAACCCGAATATAAGAGACTTCTCCGGTCGCGACAACTCTCTTAATATCCGGGTTACACTGTATATTAAAATTTGAGGATATTTCAAAAACTTTGGTAGTGAAATGTATGCATTTGAATGATACGCGTCTGGTGGCAAAGCAGACGATACTTTTTTTTTTGTTTTGCCGCTCTTTTTTGGATTTGGAAGCTGGAGAAGGCGTTTCTTTTTAATTAGAGGAAATTATCCTCAGTTTGAAAATTATTCTTAGTTGAGAAAGACATCTTGTTTTCTGGCTCCGTAGTAAACTATTTTTAGTTTACCACGTAAATAACTGTTACCTTGAATGTTCGACTTAGTGTACTGTCGAATTATTTCTTAGATATACTAACTTTATAATTGCTCTCTAATTTTATTCGGAGATAGGAAGAAGGGATTGTGAATTTTTCGTGTCGAGTGACTTTGTAAAGAGGATTTTTTATTAGCTACGGAAGAATTCCGAAGCTAAATTTGTTTGATATAGCTTAAAGAAAAGTTATATTTTTTGACTTGTAAGGCTTATTGATTGAGGCATGGACGTAAAGCTGTATTTGTTAAATAGAAAAACAAATGGTACTTTGCGGCTTCTAAATTTAGCTCGCAGAATATGTTTTTTGGCAGAGCCATTCGATGCGGAGGGTTCGGCCCTATTCTCGTTTTCAATTTAAAATTAGATTTTTAAATAAGATTAAGAACATTAGCCTAAGCGTTGTGTTTATATTTTTCCCTTTCAGCTCCAAAAAAGAGAAAAGAATTCTGAAGAACAAAAAAAGAAGATAAATGTACCCGAAGAAATTATCTCTCTTCCAATAATTGAAGACAAGATTTTTGTTACAAGTCTTTCTGTAAGAAAAAAAGGAAGGTCAAAGAAAAAAAGGTTTGAGTTGTCTGCTTAAACCTTACATTTCTTCAGATGGACAACAAATTATGTAAGTAAAAACCTTTTTGTTTCTGTTTTGTTGCCGTAATATTATCATATGGAACAATAATATGCATGAAATTATTATTTTGTGTTAAAATAAAGATTTTATAATCTGTGAATATATTTTTTGAATTTTGAGTTATATTTTCGAAGTAGATCTTAATCGGTTTATTTGCTTTTTAAGCCGCGCGCTAAATATCTATCAAAAATTTTCAAAATCGTTATATTTCCGTGTAAATTTACACGCTGAACTCGAAAATAGCAATTAAATTTTGATAAAAATTTTAAAAGCAAATTAACCATCGTATCTAAAAAAAAGATCGTCTGCTTCATTCATTTATTTTTCTTTCTTTCCAGTGAAAAAGCGCCGAGAACAAATCGGCTGTTTTGCCTTGTATTTTATCAATATATTATTTACCCCTTTTTTTTTTAAGTATATTAGATTAAGATCGTACACAAGTAAAAATTAAATTTGATTAACTTCAGTTAATTTTTTTTTCTTCAAAAATGCCAAGTACGAGAACTCGAAGTCTGTCAATAAAAACTGCCAACCACGAATTATCTTGTGGTTTGTAGTCAATGTTGAATTATTTAATAAATGCACTATTTGAAAGCTCTATTGGTCCTCCTTTATTTTGATAAAAGCGGATCGGCAACTTGGAAGGAAATGGTGCCAAATAATTGCACCCCAACCCAAAAAAACAAAATAAAAATAACTTTGTTTTCATAATTTGCTTTTTTGCAAAAATCATTGCAAAAGTTAAAGTAGGATAAAAACGCGGTCAAAATCAGATAATATTTAAAAAATTTAACTTAAATATGTAAAACTCAACTTGATTAATTCATACGTCCTTCAGGTACCTAAAAAAAAAAAAAAAAAAACCTACTTTTTCTTTTAATTATATACAGTGTAACCCGGATATAAGAAAGATTTTCTCTGGTCCCAAATTAGAGCCCATACTTACCTAAACAAAATAGACCAAACCCGGATATAAGAGACGTCTTCTCCGGTCCCGACAACTCTCTTATATCCGGGTTGCACTGTACCATCATTATGATAATAAAGTGGAATAATGTAAACATCACTTTTTAGCCCTATGAAGTCCTAAAAGGCAAAACGTCATACAAAATATTTTTTCCACTTTGTTATTGATTTTCCTATCATATATGCATCTGTGTGTGTAATATCAGCTGATAAAGATAGAAATTGCATTCAAGCAAGATATGGAATGATATTGGTTGGTAAATAATTTTGACTATCTATAAGAAGTCAAATTTTTTTTGGAAGTGGGGGGGTCACCTAGATGTTTCCTTAGGAAATTTAAGCATTTAATCAAAAACTTCTCCTTTCTAAAAGAGACAATGTATTAAAAACTAATGTTATTTCACATTCAATCATAATTTTATTATGGTATAACGCAAAATTGAAGCATGAGAAGCAATATGAGTAGAAATAAGCAGAAGCAATAACTTAGACTATATATGAAATGGTGATGTTAAGAACACATTTGTGAAATAATACAACATATAAATGCAAATAAATAATTTGAAGCAGCAGATTTGGATCAAACTCACCTGTTTCATCCACCAGATCATCTGACTCTATGGGAAGGCAATAAATTTATACAAATTCAGTGTCATCAGTTATTTGTGAAAAATAGTACAGATAGAATAGTCTACAAACTTAAGTCATAAAGTAATGATCCAAATGTTATAAAAGCTACAGAAATAAAATGAAAGAAAAACAAGTAAAAAAAAAAATAAATCTACTTTTTGTTCATGCATTGAATATTGCTGCCATACCTGTTAAATGCTTTTTTTTTCTTTTTACTATAATGTTAACTCTGTACAAGACCTAAGAGCCACTTGAGGAGTGGTGGTTTACAAGGTAAGAGTAACAGTTTATGGGGATATGTGATAGAGATAGCAGTTAACACTAGGCTTGAAGAGGTTAAGATTGTAGTAATCGGGAAAGCATCTTCTTGGCAGTTGATTCCACAAAGCAGCAGGTTCCTACTATATATCTCAAGATTCTTGAAAAAACCCAAAGGGTCTGTAATGTAAGCGATCCTGACCTGGCATCTTGACTTATGTCTTCACTATGATGTGACTTCTCTATTTTTATGGCATTTGTTCTGATGAGCTTTACTCCTCAGTACTTCTACTGCATGAATTCAAGCATACTATTAGATTGGCAATTAGGTCTCATTTTTTTTACTGTTGAAATAGCTAAATGTAAGTAAATTCTATTCTAATAGTTTTTCTCGCACTTCAAACCTGTCAAACTCTTTTCTGATCTTTTGCTTCCCTGCCACCTTCAATCTTCAAAAATTTAAATGCTATGCCAATTGCTATCATCTGTCTTCTTGAATACTGTTCTTTTATTGTCCTTTCAATAAAATCTTCTCATTCTTTTTCATTCCCAGTAATCCCTTGTGTCTTAGGGATGAAATGATTTAAAAAAAAAAAAAGAAATGCTTCATCTAAGATATTTGTTGATGACATGCAATAGTTCTAGTATATAGCAATAAACAAGATGGCAACATGCTATGAATTGGTAAAATAAAGAATATACAGTGTACAGCAGAAATACCTTCCACATAATGATAAGACATTAGTGTCAATGATGTCTTCATCTAGCTAAATTCTTAACATTATGTAGAAAGTATTTCTGGGGGGGTGTATTTTGCCACATTCTGTACTTGTGCGTGGCTTATTAGAGTAAGAACTGCTGGTAAAATTTTCATAGCCTAAACCAGAGGTCACCAAACTAGAGCCTGTGGGCCATCTGTAAGTAAAAATGCCAAAATTTGACCAGTCTGATTTTTACATCTGATGGTAATATAAGTTTTAGAAAAGTCAATAAATAAAAAATTCAACAACTTTTTGTGACTTTTGCTATCTGAATGTTCTTTTTATGTATGTACCTGCAATGAAGTTTCTAAGAAAAGCAATTATGAGTCTGCTGCAGTGATCATGTTTTAATTTGCATTGCCATGTTTAAACTGGTTTGAAGAATGCTGTATATAAAAAGGACTGACCTCAGTGAATTATGTCATATATTTTGCCTGAACTCATTATAAAATCTAAAGTATGTAAAGTCAGTATTTGAAAACAATTCTCTTGGTTGGATGCAGTAATTCTAAAGCAAATTATATCTTAAAAGATAAATGCCAGTTTTACAATAAATGTTTGTTTTCTTTATTTTTTTGTGTATTCAGTGTATTGTATTGAACAAAATGGTTATCTGGCCCTCTGTGAAAAAGTTTGGTGACCCTAGCTTAAATTAATAGTACTATCACAGAAAGGCACATCCATTACATATAGAATGTAAGTTCAAATCTCAGTGGAGGTAGTGTTGCCAGATCTGTCATATATCAATAATGGATACTGTTTTCCTATTTAAATTCAATTGATTTCTGATAGTATTTTAAATATATAAGTTAGTCCTATATTATTTTATAAATTATAGATGTTATGTTTGCCATTTAACTTGTTCAGAAATTTCTAAACTATCATCTTGCTGTAAATGTTTTCTCAAATAAATGATTAAAATAGCTTCAAGCAAATGAATCTGCAGTGTTTGTGAAGAAAAACTTTAAAATTCCATATAAATTAAAATTTGGTTGACAAATTTGCAAGCCTATGTGAAATTTCCTTTGGACCAATGAAAATTTTGCCTTCACAGTAATTGATCAGTGAGCTAAGTAAAAGAAAATAGCAAACCTACACAAAATTCTTTTTGATATAAAATGAGAAAAATTAACAAGAGAAGAGTGTTTGAAGTCATGTGAAATGTTTCATTTCTGTTCATCACATCCAACGTTAATGTTCTTATCCGTGTAAAATTATTCACTAATTATTGGTCTTTAACCAAGCACATGGCACTTCAAAGAAGTTTCTCTCAACAATCCAAGAAAGCTAAGTATATCAAACACTGTTTTCATTTACTTTTGAATATATACAACCATATCCATCAATGAGCAATAAACTCTTACCTTTGTTTTAAACATTTTTTTTAATATTATTTTTGTGTCAAATAATTTAATCTGTTGTAAGAACATTTTCTCTTCATGACAATATGTTGAAACTACAGACTTTAAGAACTATGATTTATTTTCCTGAACCTAGCTACTGACACTACTACAAGTGTGTAAATTCTTAAATAAATTCCTTGTTTTGTAAAATTTACCTATGTGTTTCCTTGGTGTGGGTAAATCAAGTGTTCATTTTAACCCCTAAACCTCATGCTACTATAGATGTACCATCCAACAATTTTTTTTCTCAATATTTTCTGCTGAAATAGAGAAGGGTTTTATATGCCACCAAATATATTAAGAAATTGCAATGTCCCTTACCTTCTACAACCATTTTGGCCCAAGTAGATACAGAGCCACTGATACAGGTATATTCCCCTTTGTCTTGAGTAGTGACATCATGGATGATAAGTTTTTGTGTTTTCTTGTCTGTTATCATCTCATACTTGTTGCTTGCAGTCAGTTTTTGTCCTCCCTTCATCCAAATTGCTTTGATATTTTCTTTGGACATTTCACAAGTGAATGTGGCAGTTTCTTTGACCTTCACCTTTAATTCAGTGAGTTTCTTTGTAAATTTAAGTTCTGCAAAAAACGTGGAATAAGCAAACAAAATTAATATATCTCTGTATTTGCAATTCATTTTTTAAACATTTTTCTATGTTTCATTTAATTGAAGCTCTATTTTTTTAATTTCACACCATTTTGCATCTGTAGAAAACAACTGTTGCTATTTCCATGGCAAATGCTCAGATGACCTCCAGTTCAGATTTTTACAGCTTGGATATGCCATATTACTTTCATGGAGTTGAATCACCTTAATTTCCTCCATATTTCAAATGTAAGGAGAACTTAGCTTTTTCCCTCGAAGTGTTACTTTGTAAAACAGACTCCTATATGGATTCTTCCTTTAAACACAACCTGAATCTCATCAAGTCATGAGCCAATCATTATTTATCCTCAGAATATTTATGTCCTACCATCTCTTTCACTCATATCACACCTCATTGATCATAAACATTTAATAGTAACCTGTCTTGAATGGCTCTTGAGCCTTGTACTGGATGAACTTCAAAAAAATCAAATGTAATAGCAATAAAATATAGAACAAAATATTTTTCTAAAAAATGTACTGGTTGGTTCAGACTAACGTCCTCATCTTTGTCATTTCTTTTTTACCACAGTGTTTCAGCACTGTACCTATTACTACATATACATACATATTTACATGGATTACTTTTATAGAGGAGTTTTACAAATTTAATATTTTAGAAAATATTGATAGGTTTTTAAAAACTTAGTTTTACTCAAAAGTTATCAAATATGTTCCTTATAAGAGGTAACTAATCATTGCAAATAATAGTGAATATATAATTGAATAAAATGTAATTGTACTTTATTTTCCTTAAGAATGAAATTGATAAACAGAAATTATTTATGACTCAACCTAATAGGATTACTCAGTTATTATAAGTTTTAGTATTTATCTATTTGAATATGGTGCAGAGGAATATCTCCAATGAAAACCAGATTTTTAGTGTTTGTCAAAAACCTTTTCGCATCCAAACTTGTAGAATTTTACTCAAAAGACATTGAAGTACAGTCTGATAAAAAGCAACAAGGCATTGCAAATAATGGTGAATATGTAATTGTATTGTATTTTTAAGAATAAGCTTATGCAGTAAAAACAAATTATGATTCAACCTCATCAGATTACCTCTATTACAATTTATGAGTTTGGTTCAATATTGTAGATAAAAGCAATCCCTTCCTCTATACTGTATCAATGCTGGGAATCAAAACTGAGATATCAAACAATGAGACTTCTTCAGCCTTTTGTTTATGTTACTAGTATGTCCACTAAGGTCAATTTATTGTTCATTTTCTTTTATATCATGAACTCTATCATCTGGATAAGATATATAGATGACACCTTCATCCTCTGACTTCACCAAAAAATGTATATAGAAGTAATGTTGGATCATATGAACTCGATCACCAGTTTGTTTGGTGGTTGTGAGTTCAATTCCTGGGTCAGGCAATAAATCTAGTAGAACAAGCAAAAGTAGCAATCAGTTGAGTGTCATATGTGATACACACTTGGATAATCATGTCTCTTTTGAATCATAAGTGACTAGGTAGATTTTCCTACAGTAGGTTGCCATTTCTTTCTGTGGTAGACTGGTTTCCAACCAAGGCTATAGGAATCAGTCTGTCCTACTATTCAACCCATAGCTGGGAGGGAGAAGAGATGGGTTCATACCTATCCCAAGAGTATTTGCACATAAGTGACTGTAACAAACTCAACTGGAATTAGCACTAAGGACTAATTAACAAAAAGACAAAATAATGGAATAATTAATAACAATTAACAAAAATATAACAGACTATTTAATAATAAAGTAATACAATATATCTCCTCATATGGATAGTGGAATAAGTATTAGTCTATGGCTGCAGAGCAAATAAAAGTTGGAGTTTGAATTTCAAAGAATGTCAGATATGACAACTGAAATATGACTATAACAACCAAGAGGATAGCAGTTTGATTGGATGTCATCTGCTACCACTTGTGTTTGGCTAAAGGCTAAGGTTTATAAATTCTTTATTTGATGAGTAAAGTTAAAATTGTTGTGGTCTGTGCTTCAAATAGCTGAAAGTCTATTACAATATCAATTGCATACAGATATATTCACAGAAAACAAGTGGCATCCAGTTTACCTTAACAGTTCATTACAACCTCCACCTCATGTAAAATAACTGGCAATTAAAAGTGGTAAATGATGCATACATAATACATACGCGCACACACACACATACATACATATATATATATATATATATATATATACATACATGGATAGTGGAATAATTATAGTCTATGGCTGCAGACCAAATAAGTTTCAGTTAGAATTTCCAAAAATGTAAATTGCATCTAGACATGGTTTTCTTGTTAATATTTCAGCCTCTCACATGGTATAACATCACAGAACTGCATCTTGAATTTATGACCTGTGTCTGTTTATCCACAACCATTATCATTGCATAGCAATCTTCTATATCAACATAACAAAATATTATCTTTGATGGTGAATATCTTTGTTAAAATGTTTGTATAACCACTCTGAAGATGGCTCATGTGAGCCGAAAGCTGAGGTCAAGGACCAACTTAATAAAAAAAATTTCCAAATGTTGAACAATTTTTGTCTTTATTTTCACCCGAA
The DNA here is from genome assembly GCA_903632075.3 of Acanthosepion pharaonis. Lineage (NCBI taxonomy): Eukaryota > Metazoa > Mollusca > Cephalopoda > Sepiida > Sepiidae > Acanthosepion > Acanthosepion pharaonis. Next base: position 1,307,924 of record CAHIKZ030000791.1, read on the forward strand.
ATTAAAGCAAACATACGAACATTAGAACAGCTCATGATCAGACATAATAAGACATTCATTGTCTGTTATATTTAACAATATATGTTTAAATATATATATATATATATATATATATATATATATATATATATATATATATATATATGTATATGTAAAGCAAAAAATATATTGGAAATCTAGCCTGGGAAAAAGAATGAGATGAGAAAAGTAATTAAGCAACAAGCGTGCAATAATTAAAGAGCTTCAAGTGTGCATTAAATAAAAATGGATACAATTCAGTGGAGACTTTAGAGTGTGCTTGACAAACAGGCAGTGGAAAAAAAGAAAAAGAAATATGTCCAGTTCAGAATAACTGGTTAAATCACATTTATAAACACAGTTCGGAAACAAACTAGACAATCACATCAAATAGCAATTCCTCTTAAGTATGGCAAATTAAAAGCATGTATTTGTTGGACATGTTAGCAACACATTTTCTACATAGACACAAAAACTCACCCTCAAAGGTGCTGGAATCCTTTTCATCAGTTTCTGATAGTAAGGAATTTGTAATTATATTTATGTAAGAAATAAAAAATAATAATAATAATAATGGCAAAGTTTAAATAATAGATAAAAATTTAATTAATTTCTTTTCTCCTGTTTTTTTTAAAAATTACTGATGAATTAAAATACTTAAAGGTATTCTGCATAGTCTAAAGCAAGGGTCAGCAACCCCTGGATCACATCCAGCTCCCCAGCTTAACACCTGGACACTAATTATCTAATTAATTTGTGGAGAAAGTAGCCAAAAAATATCAGTTGGAGTTAATTGATTTACAATGCAACAAATTTTTTAAATCAAAATTTTGTTCCAAATCCAATGCTGACTTCTGCAAGAGATATGTTTTGCCAAGTGGAAAATATAAAAGCTTATTAAATAATGCAAAAATGATGCTTCAATACTGATCATAAAAGCTGAACTCCACGGATGAAATGGAATATTGTGTGTGGTAAGATAATCATAAGTTTTTTTTATTGTTCTTAAAATACAGTGAGACATTAAATGCAACATATCCATAAATTTTTGGTTGAAAAGTGCCCAGCCTTTGTCAATAGGAAAATGTCATTCCACACCATGACAATGCAAGCTGCATACAGAACCAATTGTAATGATGAGTGTATTATCTTAACTATTAGTCATATGTGGCAGTTAAGAATAAATCTGGAATACACTAACATTAGTTTTTTATGCAGTGGCAGCATACACAGTAGATTAAAGAAAAGAAATGTTCTTCTTTAAGATAATGCAAGGCTACAGACAGCAAGAATAACACAGGAAAGCATCTTAGAACTTGGTTGATCTGTTGTACCCTAACTACCATGTTCACCTCGCCTTGCACTGACTGATTTTTTTTTTAAATTTTTTGATCAGTACAAAATAATTTCATAGGAAAAATTTTAGTCTAATATTTCTGGTGTGGACAGCAACCTCTAAATATATAATACCAAAGCCTTATTTTCATATTTTTAATCCTTGATTCCAAGCCACTAAAACTGGGAGTTAATGTCACACACATACATAACAAATCTTCTGCCGAGTGAACCAAACAATGATTGCAAAAAGTTTGTCTGGAGTCAGGGTGCTGAATATAATGTAAATCAGCTAAGTGACAAATTTTATATTTGTATTAATTTTACAACTTGGTCAACACATTTTATCTGCTGACAGACTTCATCAGGCCAAATGTAATGATTTTATTTTGCAACAAGTATTTATAAACAAATATAAAAATGTTAGTTTTTCAAATTTTTTAAATTTAAGAAGCTAGCATACATGATTATAAAAATGTTAAAAAAATTAAAAGAAAACATTTAAATTCATAACTTCCTTTTATTTAGAATATATTAACCCTAAAGTAAAATAATATAGATATTAATTACATTCTAAAAATTCAAGAACATCATTTACTCATTTTTGTTTATAAGACATGAAGTTACATCACTTAGCATTCTTCATAATTTGCACTTTTCAGGTAACCTAATGAATATTTATAAGTATTTCTTAGATTAAAAAATTTTTTTAAATCTAACGTTTTTACTTTTATTTATAAATACTTGTTGCAAAATAAAATCCTTATATTTGCCTTGATAAAGTCCATCAGACAATGAAATGTGTCGGCTAAGATAAGTTTTCCTTTTGTCTTTATTCATATTGTCCTTTTACAAATATATTTTAGTTATCTCTGAAATTTTACACACACAAGAACAAAAATAAAATAATTTAAATATAATGTAATATATTCAGCAGTATGGCTTGAACATATTGAGTTATGGCTGGTGTGATCAAAGGACTTGTCTCTACTTAAAAGGTAATGAAAATTGGTTAACACAAGTACATTTTTTTCTTGGTCAAATTCTTTGAAATTTTTGGTAGCATTTCACATGACTTTTTCAATTGGTCTACTTAATAAAAAATGCACTGAGAACATTTTGTTGCTATTTTTCATTATTATATAAATTTGATAATTATTATCAACCAACAACATCCTTTTTAATTAAATATAGTATATTCTTGGAATATGCTTCAATTGAGTGATTGTCACCTAAACCCTTTAGATATAGACTCATTTTAGACTCTTCTTAGTTATTAATGATGGAGAAACCGAAAATATGATTATTTTATTTGTCATTATGTTTGAGTGATATGAAATGAAGAGAAAATGTCCATAAAACTTACCTTGTACATTCAGCTTGGCCCATGTTGAGGTTTCACCAAGAATACAAGTATATTCTTCCTTGTCTTGAACAGTGACATTGTGAATAATAAGTTTCTGAACCTTTTTATCAGTGATAATTTCATACTTCTCACTTGCAGTTAGTTTTTGTCCTCCCTTCATCCAAATTGGCTTCAGGTTCTCGATCGATAATTCGCAGGTAAATGTGGCTGTCTCTGTTTCTGTAATGCTTTGTTCAGTCAGTTTCTTGGTGAAATCTGGTTTCATTTCTGGATCAAAGAGAAGATTGATTTTGTTTCTTAAAGTATTTTAGCCTTTCATATATTATAATCAATATTAAGATATTATTAAAACCAATAAAAAAAAAAATGAGTATTTTTATTTCTTAAAGCTCTTTACTCCAAAGAATTTTTCTTATATATATCTAAAGACTATAATTCTATGAATATTATTATTTGAAAACTGGTTTCATGGTTAAAATGCAAATGTTCTAACCACTTGGCCACACACCCACTACCAAGGTCAATTTGTTAATTGGGTGACATCTTGATAATATCATCCTGAGGAGATGATCCCAGTATAAAGCACAAGTATAAAGCTTCAAGCATTGTAAGTGAAAGTGGGTAGACTAAACTGTTCAAAAGCAGTAAATGGATGGTTTTACAAGTATGGAGTTACAAGTTATCATCTATACTGGCCTTGTTCAAACTGATAATAATGCCATATTATGCGCTCTCTCCCAGAAACTAATGAAGGTCCACTCAGCATAGTTGTTGAGTGGGCGCTGTAAGTGTTGAACAAATGTAGATGTTACTGAGGCTACCTATATACTGAAAATATGCTGAGCAGACCTTTGAGTTTCTGTGAGTATGTAAACTTGCATGATCAATTTTTTTGAACATGGCCAAATTGTTGGTAACTTACGTGCAAGCACAACCAACAATGGCTTCTGAACCGTTCTGTCTACCCAATTTAACTCACAAGACCGAGGTCAACCCATGGTTTAGATTTTAGGCACTTTCTAAATGTGCCACATGCAGTATTCAGTTTTAGAGTAATTACTTTTCTTTCACAATTATGTTCACTCTTTACAAGGCTCAAGAGAAACTCAAAGTGGAGGGTTATAGAGTAAGAGGAACAGTTTATGGGGATATGTGGGGAAGATAACTGTTGACCCTAGACTTGAATAGGTTAAGATTCTAGTGATCAAGTAAGCATCCTCTTGATTTTAGTGATCAAGTAAGCAGTGGTTTGTTGGAAGAAACTGCTTTAGTGGAACTTATTTTCTTACCAATGAAAAATGAAGAGTGTGGTTGGTTCGCTATTATTATTGATTGACAGATCATAATTTGGTGAACTGTTCATTCTTAAAGAAAATTTTTTTATTATTATTTAGCCCATATCCTGCAGGTGTCAGTCTAAATTAACGTTTCTCAACCATTGTGCCCAGACACAATGCATCCTGAAAGTTAGCCAGGTGTACCCAAAGTTAACAGAAGAGTAATTTATGAATTTGTTTTTTTATTTTTATAATAATTAAAAGCTGATAAAAATTCATGATCTCAAAGTTGGGGACTAAATCCCATTCATAAGATCTGAACTTTGAAACTTGGGAGGAATATATTCTTTTTTAAGTACTAAAAATATAGAAATCTTTCAGTGACTATACTTAAATATCTAATACTTTTTAAGTAAATAGTATACCAAACTAATCCCTAGTTTCCTAAGTTGCAAAATCACTCACACATGCATATATATTTTAAGACATTTTTTTATGTTTATATACATATAAAACATAAACAAACATAAAAAATGTCTTAAAATAATTGTCAGACTTTGTCCATTTCATAATGTGTGACGTCATACATATATATATATATATATATACATTATTTTCAATACTTTATAATATTTGAAAATGCAATTTCAAGAACACGCAGAACAGTGTACATGTGCTCATACAAAGAATGTGTTATTTATTCCACATGAAATACAATCTTCTATTCAGTGACATGTAGAGGTTTGGTGATGTTCAGGGTAAATTTCTTGATTGTATGCCCCTAAGATTCAAGTAGTGGGTCCTATAGGGCTTAGTACTAAGAAATGTGAGAAAGGAAGACATTTTAAATATGTAAAAATAGATGAAATCTGAAATAAAAACTTTATTCAAATTAAATATAAACTAAATTTTTATTTCACTCTTTGATTGGATGCCCTCCCAATATAAATGCCTGGGGTTGCTGCACTCTATACCCACTTTTACACACTACTTCTATTAAAATTTAAAGTGTGCCCCAGAGTTTTAGTCTTTCTACAAGTGCACCCTGAAGTTAAAAAGGTTGCGAAACACTGGTCTAAACTGATGCATTTGTTCTAAATCAATATTTTATTAATGATACTTTTCAGATATAACACAAGTTGATTTAAAAAAATTAAAATAAAAAAAAAAAAAAGAAGAAAAAGAACTAAGAGAATCCTCAGTACACACAAACATGAAATGATCTGAATGAATTATTTTAAATTCAATTCAAATGGATGATTTCAAATTAACAAAAGGTATACTCAATCAAAATATTTTCACTCACCTTGTACAACCAGTTTAGCCCAAGTTGAAACTTCACCAAAAATACATGTGTATTCTCCTTTGTCTTTAACAGTGACATCACGAATAATAAGTTTCTGGGTCTTCTTGTCAGTGACCATTTCATACTTCTTGTCTGAAATCAGTTTTTCTCCTCCTTTCATCCAAATAGGCTTCAGATTCTCATGTGACATTTCGCAAGAAAATGTTGCAGTTTCTTTTTCATTGACTTTTACATCAGTTAGTTTCTTCACAAACTGTGGCTTAGTTTCAGTAGCTAAGAAGAAAAATAAGATGAATTGACAATAAACAGTTTTTAATATTGACTCTCCCGCAACTAACATCTTGAATGCTTAATATTTGTAGTTTTTGGGGGGTTTTTTTTAAGAGCCCATTTTCTTTTTTTTCTTTCTTTTTTTTTTTTTTTTTTTTTTTTACAACTTTTGGCTGTTTGATTTATACCTGCAAAAGAAATTTGTAAATGTACCAGGAAAAAAAATGCTAATAATTTGTCATAGGATTATGTACATTGTGAAAAAAACAATTTATAATTGCCTCTGTATTATTTAGTTTAATTATCTTATTTTTTGACATTACAATTTGATGAACTATCCATACTTCAATGAAGAAATTTTTTTTATTTAACCCATATACTCCTGGTGTAGGTTCAGACTGATACATTGTTTTGTTTTTTTTTCTCCATATATCTAAACTGTAAACTACAATTTTTGAAAATGAAAATTTTACTGAAATATGTTGGAAAATTAGAAACTTCATCAGAACTGAAAAAAAAAAATACAACCTTATTCAAAATGGAACGTATGGAAAGAAAAAAAGCCTCTGCTAAACCCATAGCCTTCCAGAATCATTTAAAATTGATGCTTTCTTCTAGACTATAATTTTGGAAAGTGAAAATTTCATTGAAATATGTTGGAAAATTTCCTATTTTTAATCTGAAATCAAGAAAATATGACCTTTCATGCAAAATGATGACAATAATATATATAAAAAGAGTTGTTTGTTTTTACAATTTTTAACTATTTAATTTATACCTGCAAAACAAATTTGCAATGGTACCAAGATAAAATGCTAATAATTTAGCATAGATTTATGTATATTTGATTCTGAAAAACCAATTTATAATTGTTTCTGTAGTATTTAGCTTAAGAGTAATTACATTATTATTGATTGACAGATCATAATTTGGGAAACTCCATACTTAAAGAAAATATTTTTTTTTTTTATTTAGCCCATATACTCCTGGTGTCAGTTTAAATTGATGAAATTTTTTTTTTTCCTTATGTTTAAACTATAAAATACAATTCTGGAAAATTAAAATTTCACTGAAATAAGTTAAAATGTTTCAAAATTTTCATTGGAAATTAAGAAAATAAGCATTATGTAAAATGGTTACAATATATATGGTAAAAGAAGGCTTCAGATAAACCCATTGTCTCCTAGAATCATTTTAAACTGTTTTATCCTTTTTTTACTTTTTTTTCATGCATTGAAACTATAATTTTGGAAAGTGAAAATTTCATTGAAATATGTTGGGAAATTTTCAGTTTTCATCTATCAAGAAAATATGACTTACGTAAAATATATGGTCAAAAGAAAGCATTAGTTTAAACTGATGCCAGAAAGAAAAAAACATGATTTAATGTCAAAGTTTTTGTATAATTTATAGTATAAATTAAACTTGTATAAATACACTTATTATTAATAGTTGAAATATGTTTGCAAACCAGAGCTATGCTCGAGTGAATAAATATAGGTATATATTGCATATTTGATTTCTTTGTATTTCCTCTTGAAGTCTTGTTAGCATATATTCATGGCTTTTGTTGAACAAGGAGCATCATTATTTTAATTATTAAGTATTCCTACTCTATTTTAACATAAAATATACATGGTAAGCAGGAGCAAATTGAAAACGTTTATTCACCAGGCCACAGATTCACAACCAAAGCCTGTAAAATATTAGAGATATGAATATACATATTTTTTAAATTTGCTATATTTATAGAGGAAAATGCTCAATGTCAGAGATAGAGTATTTGTAGATATAGACAGTGTGGACATACTGATGGAGATTACATGGTAACTGTCAGTTTCAGAGCCTGGTCTGAAGATCGCTTGAGGCACAAAATTGACAGCATCGTATGTTAATTACTCTGAATCTCGTGATGGTTTTAAAATGAAATTTTACACATTTATGTGTTTACATTATTTACATTGTTCAGACTGTTTTCCTCATATTTATTGCCATGTTCGTGACATTTCAGCCGTTGTATGCTCAGGCCTTCTTCAGGTGATTGAAACTTTCAACTGAACCCTTTATTTTGTCCACCAGGGTAGATTATTGTAGTTCCATCTTCTTGATGTCTCAGTTATCTCCCTTTAACTCAGCTCTCCAAGTTCACCACTGTAGCCAGGTATTGAACTTAAAACCCCTTGGGTCAAGTCACTGGATCCAACCAACACTTTTATCCACTGAGCCATGTGTCATGAACATGACAATAAAGATGAGGACAACAGTCCAAACAATGTAAATAATTACAGTACCTCATCTCAAATATAGATACATTTTTTTTGGCCAACTTGAACCTTCATGCCCTCAAAAAAAACAGTGTATTACTTTTGTTGTAAATTCTCAAGAACAAAGAAAATGGATAAATTCACTTTTATATGTTTAGATTTTATTACAACTCTATTCATCACTTTTTAAAACAATGAACATTACCAAGGAGTAAAATAATAGCAATGTCAATGGAAAAACCATCATTTTGACACTGTTTTTTTGTGGGCACAAAGATTCAAGATTGCCCATTTTGACTGTTTCAGTGAAATAAATTTTTACAGTCCTATAAATACTTATTTAATAATATTGTTTTTTTTTTTTTTAAATCAAATACAGTAAAAGAAAAATTCAAAATATAGACACTGCTTACATTTTAAGAAATTCAAAAAAATTAAATGGTTGCTTGTCTTTGTAAAATTTGTAATATTGTTTGGTATATATTGTAATGTGTTGTGTACATTTAACAAGACTAGATTACTTGCACAAAGAGCCCTTTAAGCATGAGTGAAATATGTGATTCATGCCAAGAAATACCAGATAGTCTGAGTTGAATTTAATGCCATTATGGAACCTTTGTTCAGAAGTTTATCTGTAGAGATTCCAATATGTACTGGGCTCACCTCAGATGATACTAAAATAAACTCTGCACTCAGTGTTATACCAGTGTCTCAGAGGAACCAGGTGCATCAGCAGGTTGACCTGGAAGATCGCCTCCTACACACCAGGGCCAGATTTGTGCCTTCACTGGCTGCCTCCGACATGTAAACAGGTGGTCAACCCAGCTGCACTTAGTATGTGCACACGTGGGATAATTAGATGACTGGTGAATATATATGAGCTCTATCCAAGGAAGAAAAGGAAGAGTCTTTTCCATCCCTGAAAGAAGAAGAATCCATGTTTGGAGAAAATCCCCAAAGCCATTTACCCATTCACTGATATTAATTGAACAGCGTTGAATAAATAATCATTTTGTGTATGAGAGATTTAGTCTTATATTCTTATTAGTCTGATAGCATTACATAGGACCCAATTGGGATCAATGAGTGAAATTAGCTTAAAACCTGTCATGATAGGTCATGAGTTTTACCACCTATATATATATATATATATATATATATATATATATTATTCACATGTCAATCTTCTCAGATGAAATGGATCATGAGTTTTAGAAAAAATATGATAATTACATCGCATGATAAACAATCCACTCAGCTAGTAAGTCATTAGTGGTACCCATTGACTGAGGTCATTTTCATAAGGATGGCTTTGATTTTTTTTTATTGAATAGTATACTTATTGTTATTTGTTAGACTTTATGAATTTCAGCTCAGTACTAGATCAATCAATTTATATTTGAATTGGCTAGATGTAACTGTAAGTTCTATACTAACAGTTTCTTTTCTTGCTTGTGGAACACTCTTTCTGCTCCATGCTTTCCATTCAACTTTGATCTTTAAAATTTAATTGCAATGTCAATCATTATCTACTGTTTTCTTTATTACTCTTCTAGTGTTCTCTCTCCTTAATAATGTTTCTGTTTTCTTATTCTTTCACACCCAGCAACCCCTTGTGTCTTAGTGGCTTTATTGCCTTGCATGAGGGGAAATGATTAAAAAAAATAATTCATATCTGTACTTTTTATATTTGACACATTTATATTACTTTAAACGTTATTTTTATCCTTCATTTATTTGAACATTATTTATTTCATCTACTAGTCAGCACACTTGAGGAAAGTTATTAGAGAAAATATGCCCTCTGGTAGGATTTGAACCTGCAACTTCTAACATTTTGAGTCATGGATTGAAAAAATAAAATCAACTCTTTAGAAATACTTGGCTCATCTATAAAAAAAACATTGTTTGAGACCTTCAAGTGTTCAAATTTTATTACAACCCATTGGCTATCAAAGCTTCAAGAGATAATACATCTGCTTTGAAGGATTCCCCATCATGCTTGTCATGTCAACTTTAGCAACTTAAACTATAACTTCTAGATAATATTAGGATACCACTTATACATGCTATTTATTCTTTTGCATTATCTGAGAGTATTTCTTAAGCACTAATGTATTGATTCTGAAGGCTTTAAAATAAGTAATTGTTATTTTTGTCTAGTGCCACCCAAACAAATGTTATTTTATAACTCCTGATAACAATGAAATATATTTGAAGAGAATCAGAAAAATCACTGTTCACAATAAGTATTTGCTTATTACTTACTGGGAAATACATAAAAAAACAAAAAACAAATGCACACTAGAAATGTCAAAAAAGATTACTTATATGAATAAAAAGGGACAAGAGGAAAAAATATTCTTAGCCAATGTATTTAGTCCTCTGAGGGACTTTCTCAAGGTAATGTAGGATTTATTTTGCTGCACCTGTTTATATACAAAGACAAAGATGTCATTGGTTTATAACATCTTATAAATTTGAGAATGTTCATGAATGTTCATCAGATGGTTGAAAGTTCAGTCAAAACATGAGGAAGACACAGTATCATAATTCAAAGTCTGGCGAAAACTAAAGTGAGCAAGTAATATTCAAGATTTTTTTAAATGAATATTGTTTAGATTGGGATTAGATTTTTATGTGCTGTACATCTTCAAAGGCATGAAGTGATGGATTTAACCATTTTCTTTTGATTTTTCAACATATTTCGGGTTGTGTATATTGGCTTGGGAAAGTAGTAATTCTTTCAGAAAAATGAGAAAAAACAGGGCGTAGATTTATACTTTGATAATATAATAAACATGTTGGCTAAGAATAGTTTTTCCTCTTGTCTCTTTTTAGTAATTTTGTCTTTACGGATATGCTCTATCTAAGAGCATTTATTATATATATATATATATATATATATATATATATATATATATATATATATATATATATGCCAGACTACAGTGATAGTGGAGCAGTCCATGTTATTTTCAGGTTGGGTGGGTAAAAAAAAAAATATGAAAAAGTATAAATAAATGTAAAAAAAAAAAATTCAGAATTTATGATTTTTTTTTTTTTACATTTATTATTTTTTAAAACCTGCCCCATAAATAATATGGATTGTTCTATCATCATTATGGTCGGGTGTATATATATATATATATATATATATATATATATATATATATATATGGTTGGTTATGATTTCTTTTATGCCTTCAAAAAGTTCTTATTAATAAGCAATGTCATTTCGATGAATGTATGTGTGTAATATATATATATATATATATATATATATATATATATATATAATGTAACTGTCAGTTGTCAATCAGCACCTGAAGATTGCATTGTGCATGAAGCTCAGTGTTGTGCTACTGCTGAGAAAAAATAAAAATGTGTGTGTATATATATATATATATATATATATATATACATTTCATTACCTAACTATATATGTACATATATAAATGACATTGCTTATTAATAAGAACTGTTTGAAGACATAAAAGAAATCACAACCCATCCACAATCTATGAATCCAATTGTGTTTTTAGTTAAAACCGGAAAATAAAATATTTTAGTGTAGCTTGGGACTAACATTCTCATATTATTTGTTGATGTAGAAATGAATAGATTACTCCTACAACAACCCTCAATAAATTCAAATAATTATATTTTGTATATAATTTTAAAATGATTTAATTTAATTTTTGACGGGCCGTCAAAAATGTGTAAATTTTCTTTTTATTTTTGTTTGGAAGTAATGTCTGATGATCCGCAGTCCCTTAAAATGGCTTTGGTGAAATAATTTATTACATGGAACCTTAAAGTGGTCTGTTTTTATTTAAAATATATATAATTAATGGATTGACCAAAAAGTTTTTGTTATTGGATGACATTAGGAATGTGTTTTGTTTTTTGTTTTTTGTTTACTTTATTTCAAATAGCAAATATGCTATTCAGTAATGTTTATGTAAAAAAAATAAATGTGTGGAATTAGAAGGGAGTAATTTATTATGTTTTGTTCAGATACAAGTTTGAGATATTTTTTAGCTATTTTTACAAAAAAATAAATAAAATCAGAAAAATAGGAAAGTTTTATACCTTTAAATACAGTTACTTCTGATGGTGTTCCATAATTTGGGAACTCATTTTTCATGAATTATACTTTGGCCACCAAAGAAGTTAAGCAATGTTGAGCCTGGTCAGTACCTATATGGGTAACCACATGGGAATACCAAGTGCTGTAAGCTTGGATGTGTGGGTGATGTAATGTATAATTGCTTGGAATTGTTAATCAAAGAGTTGAGTTCCAATTTCAGTTGTGTTCATTATATTCACTTATATGCAAATGCCCTTGGATGAATACACCTTGTCTCCCTCCAGCTATGGGTTAAATTAGAAAGCCTTGGTATCACTGAATTGTTATCTCCAAAAAGAAGATTCTTACAATCTAGAAAATATTTTCTGGCTTTAAATAACCTGCAAAGCCATAGAAAACTAATCAATCCATTGGCAACCAAAGCCTCTTCTCTTGTAATAAAAACACAATGGTCTTTTATGCCTGATAAATTGAGTTTGGGTGTAATAATTCAGGGTAGTGTCGAAATAAGTATATCTTTTTCTATATGGTGTGTTCCTTCAGGATGTGGGCTGTCTATTGTAGCCCTTAGTAATGTATATCTCTTTGCCAAGTCTCCCTCCCCTTGTTCTACTAACAATTCACACAGACTTGTCAGGTAGGTAACTCACTGTCTTCTATCCTTTTTGCCTTTGATATCCTGTGAGTGTCAAATTCTCCAAGCCTTCCTTCCTTGTTATGTACCTGTGAAATTTCAACAGTCTATTACTTATTCTGAATATATATGTGGTTTTATGTTTCCATTTTCATTAAGACTTCTTTGTTGCTTGCTTTAATTTGATGAAGAACACTAAGTTTCAAGGGTTGTAATTAGTGAATATAATTGGTTAAAAAAAAAAAAAATTGAAAAATGTATCCACCCCCAATTTATGAGGCACAGAGGGGATGATGTAAAGATTTGGAGTAGATTTGTGTCTTGATGAGACATAGTCATCTGTGACCAAAGTAGTTCTGGTATTAACCATGTAAGATGAGTTCCAAGGATATGGGATGTCGGTTCAATGCCTGTTGAGAGCTACTTCATTATTCTTACTTCAAAATACATATTTTAATAGGTGGAGAGTATTTGACCAGGAAAATTACAATAATATATAATGGCAAGATGGATAAAAAAAAAAACTAGTTGAAAATTAGTAGTTTCCATTTTTAATGACCATGGTCATTCACATCCTACAAGAACCTTATAACCACTCTACCGGAGACATCTACTAGTTCAACCTGTCATCTGCAAGCTGGTGACAACTTCATAGCAGAACATGCAGCTGTTAGAAGGACATCATCTATCAGGACCTCCAGCAGATTAATCTGACTCTGGAGGATGTTCTGATGCTCTGCCAGGAACCATGGGAGCTGGTAGGACAAAGTGGCTCTTTTGAGCAAAGTGCCTTCATTGCACAAGATTTAGTAGCAGCATTTTCAACAATTAAATCTATTTATATTCTGTGCTTGAATATATATTTTGAGTAAATTTTATTTCTAAAATATCAAATTTTAAAAGCTTTTAATAGCATTGCATTTAATTAAAAAGAAATTATGACATCACTTGAAGTATATATGCTTAGTGATTTCCTTAAATATTTAGTCCTTGGTACGACGATAAGCTACATCTGGCAGCAAGGCCTCTGATCAGGAGATTTTTGAGGAGCATGGAACCACCTCTTAATTGCTGTTGTTCCCAGGTCCACTCTGACCTGGGGTGGTAGCCACAGCTAACTCAAAGTACTGGTAACTTGGACAGGCACCCAGGACACAATCATGCCAACATGTCATATGTTTGGGATCTTCCAAACAAAGAGGAAAAAAATTTGAAAATGGATGAAAATGAAATAAAAACTAAAATATTAAATTTGTTGAGAGGAGTAAAATTTTTGAGAATTATTCATCCTTTTTGTTATGGTGTGGTGGTCAAACATAACAGAAAAACAAATGAGAGGGCATTATTCTAGATTTTCAGTTTTTCTAGTGAAAATTTAAAAACATTCTACTTGTAAGGGTGCCAATGCTCTGCTTGCCAAAAATGCCAGCAACCCTAGGGCTGGCCTTGGTGGTAACACTTTTTAGGGTCCCATAGGCAAATGGTGAAACCCCAAACAAAGACAAAACACTATGAAAGTATAAAAATTCCAGCAGTACATTTTTATATAAAAAAAAATGACCAATACCTATTTAGAGTAAAATGACCATAATACATTTTATCTATAGTTAAAGGTATACAATTATGTTCAAAATATTTAGATTTCAGCGTTGAATAACCCATAGAGGTATTGATATGCTGCTAAACAAAATCAACCAGCCAACGTTAAATATTTTTGTAATCTTTTTGAAATGAGGTATTTTTGCATCTTTTTCTGAATTTAAACACTTATCCTCTGAGTTGTATGTTCTTCTTTCTGACATCTGTATGCTATAAAATAAAGTATCCATGGAAACTGAAATAAATTGTCAAGATGTCAACTGTCTCTCTGTAGGCAAAGAGATTTTCTCTGTTCACTAAAACTACCTGATATTACTTGAGTTGTTTACTGTCTTTCTCATTTTTTGTGAGATCACAGATAAAGGTTACTTTTAGATTGGTTTACTTTGTTTTTATTGGTAATTTTGCTCTATTGTTTAATTGGCAAACTTGGATCTTCATGCCCACAAAAAACAGTGTCAAAAGGATGATTTTCTCCATGACATCACTTTTAACTATCTTCACAACTCAGCAAGTTTTATTGTTTCAAAAAGTGATGATTAGAATTGTAATAAAACCTAAAGATATGATGAAAGTGAATTTATACATTTGTTTTTGATCTTGTGAATTTACAACAAAAATATTAAACACTATTTGTTTATTTACAAGAATAATTTTATATTTATAACATTCTAAAAAGTAATACAATTAAAACTAATGCAATGCAATATTTAAAATTTGCCAATTTATAAAGAAATAAACATGAAAACAATTTTTTATTCATAAATTTATAAACATTCATTCATAAATTTATAAAGTTCAAATAAATTGACAATTAGCCAATGTTTTGCCAACCATTCCAATAAATAATAGTGTAAAAAAGCTATCTAATAAATAGTGTTCATTATTTTTGTTGTAAATTCTGAAGAACAAAGAAAATGTATAAATTCACTTTCATATGTTTAGGTTTTATTACAATTCTAATCATCATTTTTGAAACAAACATTATGAAGGAGTGAAGGTAATTAAAATAATTGTGGTGTCAATGGAAAAACTGTCCTTTTGACGTGCCATTCTTTTTGCAGGCATGAAATAATAAGTTTGCCAAAATTTCTATCACATTTTGTTTCACTCCTTTGTTTGTCTATTTTCTCAGTCAATTCGATACATTTAGTCTTTGTTTGACAACACTGATGCTTTCTCAGCTTCAAACACTAGTGACCCCTAACCTGACAACAACTTCCCCAACCTTTCAGTTTTTCTTTTGGTAGTAATTTTTAACTTATCTTTGCTTCTTAATGCTATTCTTAAATTTTTACAAAAATTATCAATTTTTCTTTGCTTTTCTTTTTCATTCAATCTAAATACAAATAATTTTTTTGTACAAGTACTATTACTACTATATCTTGAGATGTCAGCATCATGAAATATGTTTGTCAAAATGTTACATACTTAACTCAAAGGATAAGTGTTGAAAGCAAATTAAAACTTTTTTTTACAAAAAATGAATATTTTAACATCTATAAAAGAAAAGACAAAAACCAGATGTACCAAAAAATTTTTTAAATATTTCAAAATTGCAGTCAATAAATTACTTATGCTCATTTTTCAGATTCCACATGGTGTCAAAAGCACTTTGGAAATTTTGTTAGCATTCATTGGAAAGAAAATAAGCATGCTACTTAGAATATATTTTGATACCAAAAGTTCAGTTTTTTCCTGAGATTAACTAATTTTTTTTTTTTTTTTTTTTTTGTGATTTGCTGTTTTCTAATACTGGCATAAGATTAAGCCCATTTTTGACTTATTCTATTTTTTAAAGACATTTGACTTAAATAGTAATGTAACACTACCATAAACCAACTTGTTATGGTTATATTTATATGAATGGAAAAAAATAATATACATTTTTAGGCAAAAGTTCAAATTAGTTCATTGTTTTTAATACATTTAGGTTACATTTCTAGAAAAATTGTTTTATCAAAACTGTATTCAATTTACTTCATGATCATATCTGCTTTTTTTTTTTATTATATATTATGTATATATGTATTTATATATATATATATATATATATATTATAATATATATGTACTTTTTATATATTATGCATTATTATATGAATGTATTTATTATGCATTATCATATATTTTTATTATTTCATTATAAAATGTATTATACGTATATATTGCTTCCATAGGTTATATATTATATAATTATACAGATATTATTACACATTTCATCAATACATATAAAATATAATACATTCATTATTATAAATTACATCTGCAAGCATAAAATACATACATTATTATACATTACACATATACACACATTACATATATATTATACATCACATATATATAAAATATATATTATACTTATGCATTATGTCATATGTTAATTTATTACACATTATTTTAATGATATTCATTATGCATAAGAAATAATTTTTTATACAATATTACCAACAAATATGATGCTAATTTTATTTTTAGTGAAATACTTTAGTCTCAAATATTTACACAAGAACAAAAGAATGCAAATAGAATGAATAGTTATTGTTAATTAACAAAATTAAGCTGACAGTGTATTTAGAACAATTAAATAAAACCCCTTCCCTAATTTGAAAGTTAAAATAATTGAAAGTAAACTATTTTATTTTTGTTCATCTATAATCTTTGATAGATTCTGTATAGATAGCATAAAATAGTTTATTCAATAATGTAAAAATATCTAAGAAATCAATATTACATTTTTGATTATTGTTTTTCTTTAATTGTTAATGTTATTTTTAGTATTTGATTTTGCTTTTTAAACTTTAGTTTCATAAAATTAGACTTTAATTTGAAAGCTACACTCAGATTATTCAGCACTTGTCAATCTCATCAGGAAAAAGTCCTTTTTTATACTTCAATAAATGTACAAAAGTATTTCGTGTGCATATATTTTATAAAAGTTCAAGAAAATAATATAAAACTCATGCATGTTTACAATCTACCAAGCAAAGTGAGGTAATATTGTCCAAATTTCTAAAATGTCATTAAGAAAAAAATATAGTCAAACATTAATTATGATGGCAATACTTTATGTAAGAAATTTGGACAATTTAAGACTATTGGCTATTACTAAGTGTAAACAAACAATATGATGTGGGATAAAAATTGAATAATGAAAAATATAGCTATTTGACTAAATCTGAATGGTTAGCAGTCATAACATCATTAAAACACTGTGTTGATGAAAAAGTCTTCCAAGGCTGTGGTATGTGAATTCAAATTTCAGTGAAGACTAATTCTTTATTTGCTAATCCATGCTGTTTACTTAGTGTCAGCCTGAGTGTCATGATAAAAAAGCAACAAAAATAAGAAAATAACCAAAAAATAAGTAATAATGTCAAAAGACTACTTGTTCCTCTAAGAGGATGCATTGGTGCTGGTGCTGGCTATTGGAAGCATACACTCATCTTTTTTATCTTGAAGCTGTACACTTATATACATACCTTCAACTAGCAATGAGGCAGAAGTAGATGATTCACCTGCGATACAGGTATACTTTCCTGAATCCTCAACAGTCATGTCATGAATTATAATTTTGTGGATATTGTTTTCTGAAACCATTTTGATTCTTTTACTGGGTTTTAACTCTTTACCATCTTTGAGAAAAGACACTTTCACATCGTCTTGCACTGTTTCACATGTCAGTATACATGTTTGATCCAGATTCACCATGCTTTCAGTGAGGGATTTGGTGAATTCTGACTGAATTTCTGTAATATTAACAAGTGACAGGTAACATCAAAGTTAAACTTTCTGTGTGTGTGTGTGTGTAGGTAAGTGTTTTTTAATCTCAGCCCATGATTAAAAAAAATGATTGTGTAGCTCACTTGATATGTACAACTTGGAAATTATTATTACCATAAATATTATAATCTTAAATCAAACTAGATGTTTTCTAATACATACAATATAATATTTTCTAATAAACTAGTGGTACTCAAACAAGGAGGCACTTGGCTCTCATTAAATGATTTTGACTGGAGAGAAATTATGGAGAAATTTCAGCCAGAAGTATAATAGTAAAAATAAGTACTAGGTAATAATTCAAAATGGGGAGGACTTGAAGAAACCTGGAATCACAAGGGAAGGAATAGGACCTGGGACTTTGAGAACCAGTGCTATACACCCAAATATAAACCTTGGTTGTTGTGTGAATTTTGTTAGCTGAAATGTTATAGTTATTCTCGATGTGCTGGTTCTGATTAATTCCCCCCACCCCCCACAATGTTTTGGCTGTGTACTTGACAGCCTTTGTCACATGTTTATTGTGCTCTGGAATGTCATTAAGTCTTCCACTGGGGAGATTATGTTTCCAGTCTCAGGCACATCTTTTTGTGCCTGTATGTTTGTTTTTTGGATTGTTTTCTAATCTCTGATCAATGGCTCCTATAAACTATTATTATAATTGTGCTTGTCCCTCCCTTCACTAGTTCACATTACCGTTACACCCTGCCAGTAACTTATAAATAATGAACTATTCTGTTTTGATCACGTGGAAAGAGGAGAAAAAACACTACTTGGTTTCAGTGAGAAAATGAATGAATGAAAGAAAGATAGGAGGGTTTAATGTCTTCTTCCAATACCTTATAAATAATGGACTATTCTATTTTGATTGCATGGAAAGTGGGGAAAAGACATTACTTAGTTTCAGTGAGAAAATGAAAGAAAGGGAAGATAGAAGTGGTGAGAGAGAATTAGATTAAGCTGATGAATACAGATACTACACTTTGATCTTAGCCAAAGGCTGAAAAGCAATTGTATTTTCTTGCTGTCTCAGGCTGGCAGGATGTGACTCAAGGCCTTCAAAAGTGTCAGTTGCACTGGCATCAGTATTACTACCCCCACCCCTCTTTAGTGCATTGAGGAAAGTACTGCTATGAGTAGCTGTTCCCCAAGAATGGGCACCTCTCAATAATATTTTGAGTTGTGTGCTGTCCTCAGACAGACACACAACTGAGTCGCACACTGTTCGCAGACAGAGATACAACTGAGAGATGAAATGTAGTTATCCGCCCAAAGGCAGATACTACACTTTAATCCCAGCTAAAAGGTCGAGAAGCCATGGCTACCACAATAAAAGGACCATTTTTCAGATGCACAGTATTAAACAACAGAAATCAAGTAAGGTAATCACAAAAAATTCACTTATCATAAATAAAATATTGTCTGCTGAATTACTTTAAAATTACTATCAAGAGAAATTTTCATCAGATGGAGATTTGGCTAGTAAGCTATTAATGCCTGTGCTCACTGTATTGACCCAGTGTTAGCATAAAATTAAGATTAACATGGAGTAAAAGTTGTCTTAAAAGAATAAATGTTGTAGTAAATAGCAGTAATGCAAAAATGGAGAAAAACTAGTATTAAAATTAGAGAAATAAAAGCAGACATATTAAAAATATTTATATAAAAAAAAAACAATCCATAACAAAAAAAGAGGGTTAACAAAAAATATATATTACAGTAAATTGGTTATACTAAAATACGATTAGTCTGGAGTTGTGTGTTTCTTAGTCACTGATATGAGAGGCCCAATAAACTGGTTTAGCTTTTTTTAATTGTTATATTTTGGTATTACCAATTTACAGTAATATATTTTCAGTTACCCTTCTTTTTGGCTATGAAATGTTTCTTTTCTGTTATGAATGTCCTTTTAATACAGGGTGCAATGAGTAAATTGTTGCCATTTTATATTTTTAATTTCGTGCATGCGCGTTGTTTGTTTTGGATTTTGTCAACTGCACAGTATAGTAGGGTCAGTTGGGCACCATCTGTGAGGAAAAGAGCACCATAATGCAATTCATTCTGTCAGAGATTTGGAAACAGCATGCTGTACTGGTTGGTATTCACACTGGAAGCTCTAATATGAACATTTCAGAGTGTTTGGGTGTCAGTACAGAGGATTCAGTAAGAGTTGGATGATTCCAAAATTTGATGACAATGTGTTTGGAGTGATCTCTAGTGATAGCAAAGTTATGCTTCCATTCATCTTCAACAGGGTCTCAGACTCAACATTGGAGGCCTAGATCAAGTGCCTTGAGGAGGTAGTGCTGCCCTAGGTCAGAAGGGTGGCTGCTGGAAGACCCTATATCTGGCAACAGGATTCTGCTCTATGCCACACAAGTAGGAGAACCCAATCATGGCAGTCGAACAATTTCTGCATCCACATCATCCTTTATATCTGGCTACCTAACTCGCCAGACTGCAACCCTCTTATTATTTATTGGGTTGCAGTCAAACAAGAGACCAACAAAACTCTTTGTAACACCAAAGATGAATTGAAGGCAAGAATTATGGCTGCATTCAGCAACTTGAACAAGGAGACTGTCCAGTTACAGACAATTCCAAAGTCATCTGGAAGCTGTGGTTGAAGCCAATGACAATTGAATAAATTTACTCTTTAGTATTTCAAGATATTTTTGTGTAATTTTGGTAAATATATTTGTTATCCATCACATCCTGTATGCCCACTTCTATTACTCTAATAGTGAAAATGTTTCATGTAAAGATTAAAATATGTATATTTATTTTTAGGTAGTTCATAGTGTTTTAAAGTAAATAGCATCTGGAAATAGATTTCACATATTTGAAAGCCAATTGGTCTTTTATCCCAAGTGATAGCATATTTCTTCTTCTGTGTGCCATGTCCCTTCAGGACATAGGCAATTATGACTCACCACAATTTCCTGTTCTTGTAGCTCTGAGTAAACATTGTCTTTCTGCTATCTCTCATAATCACTGTTCTGCTGACTAGTTACATGAGCTCATTAGGTGAGTTATGTACTTCTTTCTTTCTGTATATCCTGTGAGTGTCAAATTTTCTAAGCCCTTTCCTCATTATGTTCCCTAGAAACTTCAATTGTCTCTTTCTGATTATAAGTAGAAGTGTCCTATTTGCAAAATAATAATCACCCTTAAAATTCAGTCCCACTTTCATTTAATATTTTACAAATAGAAAATATACAAATCTTACGAAACTCATTATTTTAATGCTTGATATATTTTTATTTTTCTGAAAATGAGATCATCTTTCATGGAGCTACATAATCACAAACACGTTATCAGTAAATTCAGCACGTGTACCTACATTTATTTTTATATGTAAATCAGTTTTCATATAGGTACACCTATCACTGCAGAAAACAAATGCATAATTTTAGGATTTATTTAGCTGTCAGCATTGCCATTAGAATGTTGTTGTTTTTGTTTTTTTTTTAACACATCTTTGTGTTTATATTTTTACATTTTTTTAAAATCACTTTATACAAATAAATTCTCATAAAAAATCAATGTATAGTTTTATTAAAAAAACATTTATTTACGTTAAAGCATCGTTAATACATTTTACATTGAGCTACACAAGGTAGGCACACATAACACTAAAATTTAAAGTAACAAAAATAGCCAAAAACAAATAGGCAGGGAAGTGGAAAATATAAAGCAATACATAAAAACTTTGCAACAGGTATGAAACTTGCTGAAAGCATTGCTGTAATAAAAGAAATGGTTTTTAGGAATAAAATCACTTCTTTGGCGTTTGAAGCAGGTTAAAGCGTGATTTTTCTATTAGTGGCTATAAAGCAAAAAAATTGCAGTTAAATATGTGAAATGGTCAACACAGTACGGGAATATTAATCTAAAACAAGAAAAAGAAAAAGCAAAACATTATGGTAAGGTAATTTTGAATGATTTATTAATAAACAGAAGATTATTATACTAAAATCATTTTTGTCCAAAGTAATTAATAAATTTAACTTAAACATTTTTTTAACTTCTTCCCTACCAATTATTTTGGGAAAATGTTTCATTTTCAGACAATTTTTTTTATTTATATACAAGATGTAAGCATTCCATGCCACAATATCCATCAGATGGAAAAAGACTTTTTTGACTGCTTCAGGAAGACTAAGAAATTGGACTCATTTCAAGCTTAGAAGGGCATAAAAGGAATCAAGGTCAATGTATAAACCCATCTGTAGCTGGTTTTTGAACATTATGTTTTGGATGTGTTTATTCGTCCATGTCTGAAAAAGACACTTTTGGTAAAAACACATATACACGTCTATGCTGAGGAAGGGGTTAAATGCCATGTCCTTTAAGGATATAGGCCAGTGATTCTCAACATTTTCACAGCATACATGTGTGTGTGTGTGTGTGGAAGTAGTCATGATACAGCATTAGTATTTGAATAAATGAATAAGTATTAAACTTTTTATCTCACATTAGCTAAAAAGGCTTTATCAGTTTTATTGCAATTTTCTACTTCTTATTTATGTGAATTTGGCTTCTCAACCCTAAATAACATAAAAAAATAAGCAAGAAAGACTACGCGCAACTGAAGAAGAAATGAGGGTCTGCTTATCGCACATTCAACTAAACATTGAAGAAATTGTGTACAGGTTTCTCACTAAATAAGCTGCACAAATAGTTGAATAGAAACATTGAAATAAACTAAGTTCATATTTGTGTGTGTATTATATTTTTAAATCTATGGTTTTATTTCATAACATTTAAATGTATGCCCTTTAAAAATTTTGCTAAGTGTGCTGTGATATTTTCATTTGTTCCTAGGTGTGCTGTTGCTTAAAAAGGTTGAGAAACACTGACATACACCAATGTTTTTCAACCTTTTTTTTTATCTTACAGGACACTTGAACCAATAGTTAAACTTCCACAGCACACTTTTTAATTTGGTTATAAATGTACTGGATAAAGCAGTATTCTATGCACTAGCATCATCTACTAATATTTGTTTCTTAATTAAAAACTTATCTATTTTAACTGAACGCCATGTAATAAAAATACAATAATAACGTTCAGTATGAACTACACGTTCTCACTACTTTGGGATCAATTCAATACATGCATAATGAAGGTTTTCTAAGTCATCCTTGGAATTCAACTTTCAATGATTTTTTATATATCAGTGTTCATCGGTAAGTCTTTATCAAATTGTGCCATCTATGGAAGTGTCACATGACCTCATTTCAAGTACACCACCCACTTTATATATCATGTATACATTTATTTATTATAACAATGATATACTCATATATTTAATTTAAAGGGGTTTTAATTTTGATATGTACATAATTTAATTATGACTTTAAAATGTTGTAGCATACCTATGATTCTCTCACAGTATACCAAATCACTGACACAAACAATCATGGCTTTCCACAGATTTATTCGTATTATTATAGTGGTAGTCTAATTTAAATATGTCGAGTGGAGACTATAAATTGTCTCCCTTAGATAAAAACAAGGGAAGTTTGTCATATTCAATTTCATGTGACTATATTAACCCTTAAGATATATAACTTACAACAATTATTATCTGAGAAATGTCATAAGTTCTTGTGGTTTCTCATTACCTTCTCCACAATATTTAATGTTTTCCTTCTTCTAGACTGGTTGCCACCAAAAGCTAGAAAGTTAAGATAACCCCATTATTTAACTCATAGCAAGGTGTAAAAAAAAACAGATTCATGCTTTTCCCAAAGTGAATACAACAGGCTAGGCCAGAACTTGAACCCCCAATTCATTGATTTTCCTTTCCATGATAACATTTTTACTACCTGGACACAGTTTATCTAAGTTATTTAACTCATTTTCTCTATATATTTTTTTTCATTTCACCCCAAGCAAGGTGATAATGCCACTAGGATGTAGGGGGTTACAGGGAGTAAAAGAGAGTGAGAAGACTTTAGTAAGGAGAAACAAGGAAAAAGGACAATAAAGGAACAGGATTCAGGAAGACAGAAGATGCAATTGATGTTGTATTTAAATTTTTAAATATTGTAGGTGGCATGGAAGCAAGAAATCAGAAGGGAGTGTCACAGGGGAAAATGTAAGAAAAGAAACTATTAGAATAGAACAGATGGCAGCATCTATAGATAGTTCAACAGTAAAATGGTGAGACCTAGTTGCCAGTCTAGTAGTACACTTAAATTCATGCATTTGGTGCACTAAGCTTATCAAAATAATTGCCACATATGGAGGGAAGCCACATCAGTGAGAAAGTGACTGAAGTCAAGATGACAGGTCAGGATCGATTACTTTACAGACACTTCTTTGAATTTTATCAAGAATCTTGAGATATACAGTAGGAGCACCAGATAAGATATGGCAGCAGTATTCTGTACATGGATGCATGGTAGATTTATAAATGTACAAGATGGATTCTGTTGAGAAAAATTGTCTGGCACAACACACTGAACCAACTTTCCTAGAAGTAGACCAAACAATTGATTCGATACAATCAGTTTATATCAATGGAGAATATGGGCACAAGAAGGTGCATAGTGTTGCAGTCCTGTAGTTTAGCATCAACCATGGAAGTTCCACTTGAGCAGTTTCATCCTACGAATTGCTGCTTTGTGGAACTGCCTCACAAAAGGATGCTTCCCTGATCACTACAATCTTAACCTGTTCATGTCTAGGGTTAACCATTATCTTCCCCACATATCCCCATAAACTTTGCCTCTTACTCTATAGTCCCTGCCTTGAGTGGGTCTTGGGACTTGTACAGGGTGAACATCATTGTTAAAGGAAAAAAAAGACACATTAAAGTAAATTTGCTGTTTACAGACATAGCAGTAAGCACATCACATGATCCTTCCTAACCAATAAGAACGCAACCCCCAAAAAATCAAATTTTGGCTTTCATTTGGAGCTTATCTTCATCTCATATAAGAACACAACACGCAGCAGTACTCACAGCAACCACACACAGGAGTGACACAGAAGAGTACCAGAGCAATCACCACTCATTCTAAGCAACACAAATATATATATATATATATATATATATATATATATATATATATATATATATAACTCAAGAAAAAAAACCTTAAATATTCATTTTGGTTATAATTTGTTTTGTGAATATTTTTATATTCATCTCTTCAGACCGAATGGAGTTATAATGTTATTATAATGCTCTGTAGTTTACATTGAGTTCTCATTGGATTAATATTTTCTTTCGAATTACCCTACCAGGTGAGCTGAACTTTGGTGCCTTTACAAGTATAATTTTTTAAAAATTTCACAAGGAGTAAAACTGAAAATTTGGAATAAAAAGTTTATTACAATATACAACTTAATACAATCTAAAGAAAACATTTATTATCCTACCTAAAACATTTTTTTCTAGCCTTTAGGTCAGCAAATCTTTTCATGACACTCTCTTCACCTATCTTTACAAGATCATTTTCTATTGACAAAAAAATGATCCCAAACACATGATATGGAGGCATGATGGCATTCCAGGCGATTGCACAATTTGCCAATACCTTATATATATATATATATATATATATATATATATATATATATATATATATATATATATATATATACACACACACACACACACATTCGCACACACATCTGTATATACACAGACATTTGTTTCCTCAAACTTTATTGCTCTCTCCTTCACACTTCAAAGAAAACCTTTTCTCTTAATTGTTAACATTGTTTCTATTAAATTATATTCAAGCTGACATTGTTGTTTATTTCCTTATTTTGATAAAACAACAAAGTTTTGTTGGCCTTCTCTTTCTCTCATTTGACCTCAGCTGCTACATCACCTTCCTCTTACTCTAAAGTGGATTAACAGTAACTGCCTTACAAAACAAGGCCAGCAACAATCAGCAGCAACCACTGAAATAACACTTTTATTGCTACCACAATCTTTCAGCCAAACCACCATATAATTTTTGTCAAGTGTACAATAATACCTTTGTTATTTTAAGAAGACTTTTCATTTCAAATGTTTTGATGACTGAACTCATTGTTTGATTGTAAACCTGAAGAAGGCAGTAGACTAAATTGGCTGAAACATTGTAATAATAATAAAAGCAACAAAAAAAATGGGATCAATCCCCCCAACAATTCTTGGAATTTTTTTTTTTTTTTTTTTCAAAATTACTAAAGATATCTCAAGCAAAAAGAATGAGATTAGTAATCACAAACAACTCTTGGAATAATGACTTATCTCAAAATTGTAGTTGATTTGCATGCTGGTGGCGATTGACTTAGGCTATAAATTGAAATATTGTTGGCAAATATATCATTATTTAATAGAAGCTAAATTACAGACAGTAAATTTCTTAAGGATAAAGAAAATGCATTAAAATTTGTTTTAACATTTTCTAGTATATAACACATAGTTTTTTTTGCATATAACTAACCAATTCAAAATATGATTTTATAATAAATAAATTAGCTGAAGTTACACTTATCTATAATTGCTTTGTTACTATATCAATTACAACATGCGATAAAAATAATTTCCAGTTGAAATGCAAGTTTCCTTTATTCTACTTTCCTTTTCCTTTCGCCTCAATAACATCCTTTCAGTTTCTTTCACTCTCAGTAACCCCTTGCATCTTAGTGGCTTTGTCAGCTTGCTTGGGGTTAAAAGTTCTTAAAAAATTTCTGGTTTATTTTCCTATATATTTTTTTATTTACAAAATGCAGTCATGTTAAATGAAAAATGTTTTTTCTTTTAGCTAAATAAATTTTTGTATATTTGATTAATGATACTTTAGTGCATTTCTGGTGAAAATTAGTGCTTTATGATAATTTAATGCATTTCGATTATAACATCATGTTTTATGACACTATAGTATGATTCCAATGTGACTGAGTGCTTTATGATAATATAGTACATTTTCAATGTAAATTAATGCTTTATAATATTTTAGTGCAGTTCCAATGTGACTTCATGTTTTATGACACTATAGTATGTTTCCAATGTAAATTAGTGCTTTATGATAATTTAGTGTATTCCCAATTTAAATTAGTGCTTTACATCCAAAAAGAAGGATTATATTTCATTAACCTTTGCAAACCTCCTGGATTTTGTGTATTCATATTACCAAAGCTTATAAAATGAGTTAGGCTCTTGGTAATGTTTTTGTTTTTTGGTGGGGGTTTGTTTTATTCTATTAAATATTTAGTTTTTTACTGTTTTCCTTTTACAAAATGCAGTCATGTTAAATGAAAAATGTTTTTTCTTTTAGCTAAAAATAAATTATATAATGCATATGTCTTATTAATGATACTTTAGTGCATTTCCAATGTAAATTAGTGCTTTATGACACTTTAGTGCATTTCCAATGTAAATTAGTGCTTTACATCCAAAAAGATGGTTTATATTTCATTGATCCTTTCAAACCTCCTAGATTTTGAGGAATATGCTTCAGTAAAATGTAAAAAAAATACTCATTATGGTTGATTTCTTCAGAAGGATAATTCGTATTACCAGAGCATATAAAGTGAGTTAGGTGCTTAGTAATGTTTGTTTTTTTTGTTTCATTCTATTAAAAGTAGGATTTTTTTTTTTTTTAATAGAAACTAATTTTTATTAAAATTATTTACATTATATATATTATATATATAAACCATTTTCTTTATCTTTTATTGTTATTATTTACCAACAAAGGGTTGATAAACCGAAAGAAACAAATCAATCATTGTTATTATCACAATGTTTCAGAATTTGTACCATCTGGGCTTCATCAGCAAGCAGAGTAGATTTAAGGCTCAAAATTCCCTATTCTGAATTGTCCTAGGGTCCAACAGCCTAGTGGATTAACATGTGGTTTGAGAATTTGGTGAGATAATAATTGTGAGTTCAATCCCTGGACCGGGCAATGTGTACTGAGACTTAGTAGAAATGGGGAAAGTAATAATTGAGCTGTACTAAATAAGACATCCCTAGAAATGATCAGTGGAATCTACTCCTGTAGATTAAATAAAGAGTACAGATATAAATTCCATGAAGGTTACTTGGGTCAACAAGAATCTGATGAAGGCCATAGAGCACAACAGCCAAACATTGTCATGAAAATAACAAAGATGTGGACAATAGTCCACATGTATATATTTTAAATAGAAACTCTTCCTCAAATATAAACTTTTTTGTTATTACAAAAATCAAAAGATCATATAAAAATACAAAATCCAATTGAGCAACTTCAGAAATGAGTTATAGTGATAGACTTTTTTTTACCATCTCCCTTTGCAATTTTGATCATGACTCTCTACAATTTACTTTTCATTAATCTGTATGAATTTCCATGTTTCCTTGGAGAGGGTAGTGGAATAGTTTCTCATTGCCTTCTCTATGGTTTTAAATTCAGAATTGTCATTCTCATAAACTACCACCAAGACTAGGGAGAGAAGTCAACCCTGCTAGTTTATCCATAACTGGGAGGGTGGAAAAGAGAGAATTTCATGCCTTTACCAATGTGCATTAGTGCAAAAGTGAACTAATAAGACTAGTTTAGAAATTTAACTTGACTCTCCAATTATACTTTCCACACTGATAACTTTTACACTAATCACACATCCATATTGAATGATATGTTTGTCATAATTCTTAGCAGTCAAATAATATTACTGATTTATTATTTAAAAGATTTAAAGATATTTAATAGTAATGGTAATATTAGTTGTTTCCTTTTAACTGAGCAACTAATGCTATTAAAGTTACACCTTTCTTTACTCCCTGTCCTTTGCTCTGGAATAAAAGTGTAGTATGTGGCCTCAAGCAGATAAACTACTTTTAATCTCTAAATTGTGAAACTGTCTTTGTGTTTGTCTGCAGACAGAGGTCAACTGGAAAAATATTGAGATGTGCCCAGTTCCTGGGAACAGCTGCCCATGGAATTATCACCCACATTGGGCTAAAGAGATGGGGACCAGTATCAATATCAATGCCAATGCAACCGATGGTTCGGGGGGGGAGGGTATTTTGGGACTTGGCTTAGATGCATGCGCTCATGTTCCCTACGTTAAACTGACTTTGTGTCATATCCTGCCAGTATGGTGCAGCAAGTAAATACTAGTATAGCATAGTATTGGTTTCATGCATCTCTAATGGTAATATTAGCAATTTTGTTGACCAAACAACCAGTTAAAATCTTTGTATTAAAACAATTTTACAAGAAAGATACACTTCTTAAGTTTAGTAACTCTTATCACTCTTTCCAACATTGATGAGAGTTTCCTTCCTAACATTTTATTTGCTGTAGTGTCAAATGTCAACATCTTGATTATATCATTATTTTCTCTTTGAGTTACATGTGCTATCCATTTTAGTTGTTGCTGCTGTTGGTAGTCCTCAAGTAATGTGATTTCTACTATTTGGTTACAGGTCTGTGTTTTTGTATTTTATATCATCAGAAAAAGAAGGATGCTCCTTGCTAAGACCTAAAGGCTTAATTCACACAAAACCATTTTTAACCATTGATCTAAGAAAGCAATTGTATACAACTGAGAGTTTAGATATTTCTAAACAGGTTTAGTGCCATGGATGACATCCATATAAAAGTCTCAACTTGATGACGCTATATAAGAACATGACTTGAGGTTTAAGTTAAAATTTTAATATTCTAGCGACTCAAAGTGTAATGCAAAACTACTCATAGTACAGCTTATTCCATGTTCAATTTCGTTATTTTCTATATTAAACTTGCTATAACTGATCCATACAATGATGTATCTAAAATGCTTATTATTTATTATTGTTCTATCTTGGAGTTTTATAATGGATTCAGTGTAGGTGCCATCACTGTTTTCATTCCAATTTCAAGTCATAGTTTCTGATTTCAAAGTGTTTATCTTCAGTTCTATTATTTTGGAATACTTGGTACAGCATGTTGATTTTTTTTTTTCTTTCTTCAAGATCATTCTTATAGAATAGATAATTATTCAATGATTTTTATAGGGTAGATAAGTATTCCATGATTTTTATGGGGTAGATAAGTATTTAATGATTTTTATAGGCACAGGTAGACAACTTTTTTCTTTTTCTTTTTTTTAATCATTTCACCCAAGCAAAGCAATAAAGCCACTAAGATGCAAGGGGTTATTGAGTGTTAGAAAATATGAGAGAAAATGCTATCAAGGAGAGAGAACAATACAATAACAGGAATCAAGACAGAAGATGACGATTGATATTACATTTAAATCTTTGAAGATCAAAAGTTGACTGGGAATCAAGAAGTCAGAAGAGAGTTCCACAAACGAGAAGAGCTATTGAATGATTCTTACAGGGTAGATAATTATTTGATTAAGACAATGTTCTTCTCAGTATCATGTCAATTAACCTTTCATTTTTATTTATATTGGTTCTGTCATGAAAAAGCATATTAGGAAAATTTAAAGTAACACTGTAGAGTAAATAATATGAATATATTCATAAATTAATTTAAATTTTAAAGATCAAATTATATAATGAACATGTAAAAAAGCCAATGGTACATTGTAAGTGTTGCCCTAATGAACCTACACTCAGTTACAGGATAGATAATAGTAACCAATAAAAAATGATAAAATGGTACTTGAAGATGATACAGTAATAAAAAAAATAATAATATAGATTTAGGAGGCATGGTGAAGTAATGGATAGTGGCTTGGATTGAGTAATCAGGGAGCAGAGTTCTAATTCCAGTGAATCCATTACATTCACTTATGTGCTAATACCCTTGGGAAAGGTATGAATCCTCCTCTTCTCCCTATGGGTAAATAACAGAACAAACTGAGTTCTATAGCCTTGGATGGCAACTAGTCTACTGCAGAAAGAAATGGCAACCTGCTGAGGGGAAAAAAATCTGCCTCGTCAGTCATGTATTGAAAGATACATGATCGTTTAAGCATGCATCACTCATGGCACATAACTGACTGAATATAGATTAACTAGAAAGACCTGTGGAAATTTCAGTTTTTCCTATTTGAATTTTCCGATAAATCATAATTCTTAAGTTAATTATTGAATAAGCTCATGCCAAGTTCCCCAATAATAACATATCTGTAGAAATTCCCCTATCGCATCATAAAATATTTGAGCTTAATAATTTTAACAAAATATTGCAATAACAATCATAAATATGAATGCTGGTTGATATTTTAAGAAGTGGGTACAAATGAAAAGATTTGAAATTGACAACTTTTTCCATTTCACTGAAACACCCGTTAAACACTTTTCTTCCCTTTATTTCTTTCTTTCATTTTCTCATTGAAACCAAATAGTGTTTTTCTTCTCTTTCCACGAGATCCAAATGGAATTGTCTATTATTTATTATTTGAGGGCGTAAAGTCGGGCAGAACTAAGGAACTAACTAATGGAGAGAGGGACAAACACAGTTATTATATAGATATTAGCAATATCCCAACCTTGAAACATTTTTTTCAAATACATTGTACTGGAAAGTGCCACACGTATTTAATATTGACTTTGTATTTAAATGGAAGATTGGATGAAAATTTACAGTAAAACTCTTAGATAAATAATTTAAAATAAACATATTTATCAATAAAAATAATTTTTATAAGCATTGTGCATGATTATAAAGTACATTAATCTTCTGTTCTAGAGCATAAAATATAAGTGGAAAAACATTTAAAAGTCACTCTGGAGAAAGGTGTGCCTGAAAAGAAATGATTGTGCAGCACAGGTGTTTGCCAAACCATGCTGAAAATACAAACAACTTCAAAGAGTATTACCTAAAATGTCAATAACAATTTGATTAAAACAAAAATGAATAATTGACTTTTATAATCACCTTTAGAAAAGAAGTTTTTCAAAATACCTGAAAATACTGATCAGGTATAATATTTTTGTTTTTGCATGATTAATGTATTTTTTATTTTTATTTTTTTTGTGGGGTGGGATATCCTATAGATTAAAAATTACAGATTTATTTTGAAACTGTTCATTATTCAACATTGACATTAATTTTAAGTCATAGACTAATTTTTTTATAAATGATATATTTTTATCCTCCTTTTTAAATATCTTATTTAATTTAACAGGCTTATTTTGAAATAGTTAATTTTTCAATATTAATTTTGGGACTAAATTTTTTATAAAAGGCATATTTTTATCCTTTTTTATTTTTAAATATCCTATTTAAATATTTTAACTTGTAGATTTATTTTGAAATTGTTCATTATTCAACATTGACATTAATTTTAAGTCATAGACTAACATAGATTTATTTTGAAATTGTGTGTTATTCAATAATTATTCCAATTTTGAGTGTTGGACTAAATTTTGAAGATATCTCTGTGAATGGTGTATTCTTGCTGAATTTGTATTTTTAGATTATATTTTCACAACTATTACAAATTTATAAATCTAATATGTAGATTGTTCTTTAAAAGAATTTTTAGAGAGACATTTTTCTTAAAAAAAAATTATATTAAATATACTAAATTCTAATTTAGAATACAGCTTTATATCTCAAACTACCAACAAACTTATAAATAAAAGCTGAATTTGACATAAAACTGTAAAATTAAAGAAAAACTATTTGGTAAATGGAATATAACTATAAAATCTCAGAAAACCTTGTTCAACTTCAGAAAGTCTCAGAAAATGCCTTATTTAAATTTATAAAGAACAAAATCTCCATTTTCAAATTTGTAAAGAAAGAAAATGCCTTATTTGAATTTATAAAAAAAGAAAACGCCTCATTCAAATTTATAAAGAAAGAAAATGCCTCATTCAATTCTATCAAATAAAAAAGAGCCTTAGACACATTAAATCTGGAAATTCGCAAAAAAATAAAGAGAAATCAAGATTATATGAAAATATGAAAAGTTAATTTTGTATTTCTATTGACATGTCTAAATTTTTAGGATTTTAATGCTTGAAATAAAAACTAGCCACTAAATCATGACTAGAACAAAATATTATAAAACTCAAAGAATTAGCCTTACATTCTTATGCTTTCAGGAACTAAATAATAAAAATGGAGCTAATATCAATATATTTTGTTTTATTTAGATAGTAACAAATTTGTTTATTATATGAGATATTTCTTACTATAAGGACAGATTGTACAAAAGCTATAAAATCTACCCCTGGTTGATGATTAAAGTATAAAGAAAACAAAATCAGATAATAAATAAAACTGACTTATTTCAAATGAATAGAATATTAGCCTTTTATTAATTAATTTGTTTTTAAGTATGATAAGGTCACCCAACAGGATAAAAAACATGTCCTATCAAAAGGTGAATGACCTTCTTATAGGGATCAACATACATACGTGTGTGTGTGTGTGTGTGTGTGTGTATATATATATATAGGAATATACAAATATAAAATTTGTCACTTAGCTGATTGATGTTATATTCAACACCGCAACTGTCAATTTTCTCATTTTTGTTATTTTTTTATTAAGCTAAAAATAAATGTAATTTATGCACTTTTTATTGGTGTTAGGTTGTTTCTTTCTTCTTTTGTGTGTGTGTGTGTGTGTGTGTAAGGCTAGATGGAGTCTCAAACCTTGAATGGCAACCTTCTTAGAGATGATGTCTCTATAAAAACACTCAGTGTACTTGGATTACTGTGAGTGTCTGAGCTGGTTGTCAGGAAGAGCATCCAGCCTTACCTCAAATCATTATGACAAATCTTTTGACAGGCAGGACCCACCTTGTTTTGTGCAAGATTAATCCTGGTCCTGCCTCAACAAAAAAAAAAAAAAAACATGTATGTGGATAAAATAGGGTATAGAATCACGACAGTTTTGAAGAAATATGACAAATGAAAAAACGTTTTATTGAAACTAGATTTGATTGTGTTTCACCTTTCTAGGTTTCATCAGATCAAAAAACGAAAGAAAGAAGTATGATTTGTGCATATGCTTAAATATTAAATCATTAGTACTTTTTCAGATAAGCTGGCATTTCTCATGATGTGTTTTATTATTTTCTTTCTTCAAAAGAAATGCTAGCTTACTGTCAAAAATCATTTAAAGGGTCAAAAATGTGAAATTAATAATACAGGGTTTTAATAACCTTAGGAGGGTTCAGAAAATCTATTCAAAAAGTAAATGCACCCTTCAAACACCTTCCCTTTCTGTTAGACTCCTACAAGTAAAATTATTCCTTATTTCATAAGAACAGAAATTCAATAAGACATCTGTGATAAGTAAATCTTTTTCCTCTTTTTTTTTTTTTTTTTTTTTTTATAAACACTTTGGTGTAAACCTCTACAAGTTGAAAACAACTACACAAATAGCTTCAATCACACACACACTGCAGTGCTTAAAAATATACTCTTAGTTCCTTAAGTAGCAAAGCCATATCTTGATAATTAATTTGTGCAAGTTAATAGCTTCAGCGGTGAAATCAGTATTTTGCTGGGTAAAAGTTTATGGTTAAGCAAGTTTCCCAAGTGTTTGCATTTGTCAACTCTTATATAAATTTATCAATAGTAATATCACTCTTGTGGAATAGTCTGGTAATTTATCTAATGTAGGCATGTACAAAGTCCAGACCACGTGTATTATCAATCAGTGTATGTAAAGTACATACCTAAAAAATGCACTTTCATGTTTACCAAAAGATGGCATCGAAACTGTATGGCCACTTTCTGGCAGTGTGACCCTGATCTTTTCAATTTCTAAAATTGCTACCTTTAAACCAGACCTGGCCTCATATTGCTGTCCAGATCTCAGTATCACCCTTCCCTTTAGTGCAGGCAAGTTATTTGTTTTGGTCATCTAAGATGAATAAATTCTAAAATCTTAGTAAATTAAATTTGTTTTGTGTTGGTCAAAATCAGTTATAAATCTATTTGGACACTTGGACTTATGCCACTTTGTTTTCTATTTCTTAATGTTTGTGCTATGTTCCTATTCATATGTTTTTTAACTTAAAAGTTGACAGACAACATTAATTACCAATAATATGTAATGTTTAAGATTAACCTGAGATATAGCTTCCTGGAAGTTCTTTTTTCTCATATTTTACTTCATCTTATATGGGCTTCAGATATGACAGGCTGAATGATATTGGTAAGACCTGTTTAAATTTATTTGTCATCCATATGAAGAGATAAAAATACACCATTTGCAATAAAATTTTTGTAAGATAGTTAATTTGCATTTAATTTTAATGGTTCAAACAATGCCAAGCAGAATGGTTGGCCCTCACGCATCAAATCTGGCCCTCTTTGAAAAAGTTTGGACACTCCTGATCTAATAGAACTGAAACACATGTTCATTTATATAAGGAATCACAAGAAGTGTTGAAATATTTTTATTAAGAGTTTTTTGTTTTGAATTAATGTCGAAAACTCAACCAAAAAAAAACAATTTACTGTCTAGGTATATGAATTAATAAATCAGTACTTTCATGATTGAAAAAAAGTATTTTTCAATAAATCTTTATTTTTTAACAAACTTGTTCTTTGTCAATATTTTAAAACCAACACTTCTCAATTAATCATGTAGTTTAAATGTTATACAATGAAAATTTCATATCAAAATTCAGCTAATTGTATCAGGATACAAACTTATTGATCCACTCTTGTGGAGTTTCAAAGAGACATGTAATCCTACTAAATTTATAGAAGCTTCAAAATTAGTGAAATTTTGGTAGTAATATTTTTTAGACATATAAATTCTGTGGAAATATACCAGAGACTAATAGCAAGCTAGTCTTATAAATCATTGTAAATTTAATTATCAGTGGGTGCTCTATTGCAATGTCCTTGCACCAGACTGACAAATATCTATTCTTGTTTTTGGTAAGACTGACAAATTTATCAAAATCATTATCAAACATTTTGGGAAAACAAAGATCTAACCACAATCTATTTAAAAAAGCTATCAATCCAAAATAAGCATTCATAGATATCACAGTAATTTAAACCTTGTTACAAATTACTAACAAAATCCTGGTTATACACTTATACCAATAAAGAAAACAAATATTTAGATCAACCAACTTCCAATCAATTTTTACAATCTTATTTGAGGTACAAAATTAATACGAAAAAAGACATTTAAAAAAATAAGAAATAGGACAGTTTCAATACGAAAAAGAACAGGTATTAGAAATTGCTGAATAGTTTTTGTTTGTCTCTCAACAGAGCTTGATTGAGAAATTAAAATATTAAAATACTCTGCACTTCATTTTAGTCATTGTGTACAGTAGTTTAATTCTTCAATCTATCTTACATATTTATAAGTCTACCATTCATCCAGGCATTGAATATTGCTGCCACATCTGGTCTTGGGCTCCTGATATATCTATATATTTAGAGATTCTTGCTGAATCTAGAGAACAATCTGGAATTTCCCTTTCCAACCGTTGTAATGTAGCCTCCCTGTGACTTTTATATAAATACTTTCATGGTAATTGTTCTGATAAAATTTCTTCTATGTTACCTAGACTATGAATTTAAGTGCAGTACTAGATTGGTGACAAGGTCTCATCAATTTACAGTTGAAATTGCTAGATGTAACTGTAAGTTCTATCCTAACAGTTTCTTCTTTCACACTTTTTGCTTGTGGAACTCTCTTCTGGCTTCTTGCTTCCCAGTCAACATTGATCTTCAAAAATTTAAATGCAATGTCAATCATAATATTTTGTCTTTTTAATTCTTATTCTTGTCCTCTCTCCTTAATAGCAGTTTTTCTCTAACACTCAGTAACCTCTAAAACATGGAATATACTCTGGTAATTATACAAAAATGCTTTTACAGTGTTTGTTTCATTTGATTTTTCTTTAAAGAAATATCTCAGAATGAGAGAGCTGTCAAACAAAATTTGCTTTTAGTCTTTTTTTCTCTTTGATCATTTCACCACAAGCAAGCAATAAAGCCGCTAGGACGCAAGAGCTTGTTTTCCTCTGTTCCTCTTGCCCTCAATCTAACCTGTCAGTATCAAATTTTGCAAGCCCTCCTTCTTCATATTGTTAAGTATGTTTCCATTTAAAACATTGTTGCTGCTCACATGTTCAGTCCATGGTATCCT
The DNA here is from genome assembly GCA_903632075.3 of Acanthosepion pharaonis. Classification (NCBI taxonomy): domain Eukaryota; kingdom Metazoa; phylum Mollusca; class Cephalopoda; order Sepiida; family Sepiidae; genus Acanthosepion; species Acanthosepion pharaonis. Next base: position 1,344,914 of record CAHIKZ030000791.1, read on the forward strand.
CAGCATCCTTCTGTAGAACCACATTTCTGTTGCTTCAAGTCTCTTCCTCAACTTTGAGGAGTTTGTCCAGAATTCACTGCCATATCAAATGACAGATCTTAAATTCATAAAATCTAGGTACCAAAGAGGAAAGCTCATTAGAGCAATTACCATGAAAATATTTATAGAGAAGCATAGGGAAGTTATGTTCTGGTGGTTGGAAAGTGACTAAAGCTGAAATGCCAGGTCAGGACCAATAACATTGCAGATTCTTCTTTGTATTTTATCAAGATTGTGACACTAATTAAAAGAGAAAGCAATTTATTAAGATGAAAATGTGTAGCAGAAGCACCAAATCAGATGTGGCCGCAATATCCAATGCCCGGATGAATGGTAGACTTTGTCTAGTTGCAAAACAAGATAAAAATTACCAACCAAGCAGCGAAATTAGGAAAGAGCCAAACAAGACAGCCTTTCTCTTCCATAAGGAAAATAATTTGTTCTGGTTTATTGAAAATGTATGATTAAAATCTATGTGACAGTGAATGCCGGACAGTTTTCTCACAGATGAATAAAAACTTGAAATGACAAAGATCTGATTTTGTCAGTAAATGTTAAGAATATCAAGTACATAGTGAAAAACAAGGAAATTTTAAAGAGAATAAAAATGGTGAAGAAAGTGCTACTTAACAATCAGAAATATTTGAGAAAAGAAGGCTTGGAGAAGTTAACACTTACAAAATGCATTGAAGAGATAGGGTCAAATAATGAGTATCCTATTACTATTACTAAGATACAAGAAAAATAAGACAGAAGAAAGACTAGTTAAAAATTAATATTAATGACAATAAAAGCAAAAGAAATAAAATGAAAGAAAGACTAGTTAAAAATTACAATGAATTATGAAATAATGAAAATGCTTAATCTGAGGAATTCACAATTTAACACTACTATATACTAAGTATATAGAAACAAGAGAAATAAGTTTAACGAAAGACAAGTCCAAAAATTAATAATCATAATACTTCATCTAAGAAATTCAATCAACACTATTACTTCTACTACTACTACTAGGTGTAAAGAAGCAAGAGAAATAAGATGAAAGAAAGAGGAACCCAAAATAATGCTGACAACGCTTCATCTAAGGAATTCACTCAACTTAAGACTGCTACTAATAGACATCAAAAAGCAAGATAAATAAAATGAAAAGAGAAAAATTGTCCAGGTTGACTATAACTAAAAATGATGCTAGTTTACTATGACTTAAAAAAACCTATATCAGTTTAATAAGTGATTATGAAATCTTTTAAGAAAATATGAAATGAAATCAAGCCAAACATATTTTACTAAAAACTAGCATTGCTGAAGAATGTAGAATTGATGTCACGCTTGATTTTATTGAAATATCTAGATATTACATCCTTATTAAGACTGAAAAACGTGATAACTAAGCAAACTGAAATTCAGCATGAAACACATCTGACTTTATATTTTCTTTAAAGAAAGTTTACTGTAGATGGCAGTGTTGTCATGTAGACTGTTACATTTGTCATTCATGTACATTTGTGGCTAGTTCGTCTTCAATGTTTAATGTGTGTAGTAGTGAGTTAACTGCAAACTGTTCAATTTAACAACTGCAGGATATTCATATCATGAGCAGGCAGGCATGATTTTTACATATGGCTGTGAAGCTGCATGGCTGTATCAGATTGCATTTCCAGACTGAAGGCAGCCGAGTCATCCAACCTTTTCTGCTGTTTATAATCACATTGCTGAGACAGGACCTGTAACACCACAAACTTTGGATCGAGAAAGACCAAGATCTGCTGATACACCTGACAATGAAGAACACATTCTACAGGCTGTCAGAAATGATCCAGGTATCAGCACATGTCAAGTGGCTCTGGCATGTCATACATCTCATAGTACCGCATGGAGAGTAATTCAAGAGCAGCCCTTGTGTCTATATCTTTCGCACTCCAATTACTCACCACATGAGACCTTTTGTCAATGGTTTATTACACAAACTACCAATCCATTGTTTGTCTCTTCAGTCTTGTTTACAGATAAGGCAATATTTGGAAGAGATGGAATAACAAATTTATACAACCAACATTTTTAACCAGAAGGCTAAACAGCAGTATCAGTTTAAATTAATGTGTGGACTGGAATTGTCTTGACTGTCTGATAGGTCCATATGTTCTCCCAGCATGTCTTACAGGAGCTGTCTACAGGAACTTTATTTCAAACACATTTCCAGAGAATGTATTCCTGCTAATACGAAGATGCATGTAGTTCATGCATGATGGAGCTCCAACACATTTTAGTTACATTGTTCACAATGCACCGACTGATATCTAACATAAAAAATGAATAGGTAGAGGAGGACCGGTTCCATAGCCTGCACATTCATCTGATCTCAATCCTTTCAACTTTTATCTATAGGGGCCACCTAAAACAATTGGTTTATGCAGCAGGCATTAATAATGCATCAACGTGTCATGGGGGCCTGCAAAACCATTCAACACCATGTGGAAGTATTTGAAAAAAATCTGCCAGTCAGTAATTCAACAGGTACATGCATGTGTAGAAGTAAGTGTGGAGGATAATTTGAACATTTCTTATGAGTTGCTGTGTTGAGGTACAGCAATGGCCTTTTGGACATATGTATAGATATTTATATATATATATATATATATATATATATATATATATATATATATATATATGTCATAACTTTGAAAGCTTCTAAACAGTTTCTACCCAATTTCACTCACAAGGCTTGGGTCGCTCTTTGATATGGTATTCACACACTTCCCAGTGGTGCCATATCCAGTGATCATTTCTCCAATTATATTATCAAGAAATCATCTCTTTGACAAATCAACCATAATGTGATTTGAACTTGATTCTCATGGTTAGAACATTAATGTTCTAACTACTTGGCTAGGTGCCAATATTTGTCAATATATTAATATTATATACAATAACCTCAGTTAATCATGACTCACTTTAGCAGTCTTAGGTTGCTTTCTCCTGAGCAAGAAGTCCTTGAATGAACTGCACATATAATTACCCACACCTTTTCTTGAACTATCTCTTATTTTGGCATTCCAGGAATGAAACCATTTTGCCATAGCAACTGGCAGTGAAACAAGGCATTAACAAAATTGGATTTACACCTTTTGAAAAAGTATTCTTATGGAAGTTATATCAGCAACTCTGGTTCAACTCAAACTATTACACAAGAAGATGCTTCTGCTTATATCTGGATAAGTTTATGTAACCTGATATATTTACCTAATGTTGAAATATCCATAAAACTATTTTAAAAACATAAAGATAGATACAAATATTAAATTTATTCTAAGTTTTCTTGAGACACCTTTGTGTTGTTGGAGATTTGGCTCCAATGTTTGAACCAAGCTTGGAATGTTAATGACATTTTTTAAGTTATAGACAAAACATAAAATTTATATTTAAACTTCTATAATAATAAAAGCACTGTGGAGTAATAGATTGCAGCTCAGATTGAGGAATCATAGCTTGAATTTCAATCGAGTTCATTACATTCACTTACGTGCTAACACCCTTGGGAAAGGTATGAATCCATCTCTTCTCCTTCCCTGCAGTTATGGGTAAATAGCAGAACAGACTGGGTCCTATAACCTTGGGTGACAACCAGCCTAGGAGAAGGAAAAACTGAATTCAAACCATCCTGGAGAGGGTTGGGCTCCATCAGCCTATCTTGCCCAAGACACACCACTTCTGCTACGGCTGCAGTACATGTGGTGCCCCTTGACTCTAATGAGTTAAAGGACTCATGATCATGAATATTAAAATTGTTTTTAAGTGTTTTTATCTTGAGATAATTTTAATCTTTGTAAATGAAGGCTTGCTGACAAAATTGAATTATTATGAAGCTTTGCATTCAGTTTATTCTTCAAGTACTATACAGTTGATGAAACACTTAAGCTGACTTATGGGACTGGACACAAGAAAATATATATTTTTCAAAAACATTAAATTAACAAGAAGATATTATCAGAATTTGAAACTCTTACATTGTTTCCTTTTAGGCTATTTAACAATTATAGAATACAAAATAATAATAAAAAATATTTTAAAGCAATTTATAAAATTTTGATAAATGATATAGCCTGCAGTAGTTTTTCTGAAAAATATCCATGTTAGTTCAATAAATGCATGAACGATACATCAATTTATACTTTTAAAAAAGAATAATTATGTTTTGTTGTGTGTGTCTGGATAACTCTGAAAAAAGAAGAATGTAATTATACTGTTGTCAATCAATAAATAAAACCTATTATTAATAGTATTAGTGCAGCAAGAAAAATCTTTGTATATACATAGTGTTGAAATATTAATGTTTCTTCTCCAATATTAAAATGGTTTGAAAGATTTTTTGAAAAATTATATTTGACTGCTGGATTGTAATGATCAAGAAGCAGTACTTACACATATGTGTATATTTTTATACATTTTATATATATATTTATAACACTATTTGGATTTTCAAAAAATGCATTGGTCACTGTACCGAAAAATTTCAAACAGTACAAAAGCAAATATCAAAAGTCGTGCAAGACTGTTGTGGCTATGTCAAGAAGGAGAATTTATAGTGCAAGGGGAAGTGTGAAAAAACCCATTGGTGGAGGATTTTAAATGCATAACAAGTCACAATGTGCACTGGTTATGAGTGAGCCACAAGGTTCCATCCTGGGCCAAGCACTCTGCATCTTGATTAATATGGACTCCAAGAGTCAAAGTCATTATGCAATATATTTTCTGATGACACCAAAAATTACCAGTCAGTATGCTTGGAGGATGATTGCAATTGGCTGCAAAAAGACATTGGACACATTGATGGCAAAACGGGAATATTTGGACAACAAAATCAGGTTAGATGGAACATTTTACCCTTATATGTTAAAAAAAAATTAAAGGTAACTTTTACCCAACCTCATATTTTCAATATGCATTTAAATTTTTTTTAATATAGACTTTTTAAGTTGTCAAAAAAATTTGTAAAGAGAATTTTAAATTTTTATAAAAAATATGACTTGGACATTTAAAACAAAGTTACAATCTAAACAGTACGCAATATATACTATATTCATGCATTCATACATACAAATATATATTAGCCATATACATATACTCATACACATCTATGTGTGTGTGTGTGTGTGTGTAGTTATAAGCTATTCATGAAACACTGCTCAATTTAATATGTACTATTATTTTACCAACCTTTGAAATCTAAGAGTTATATAAATTTCAGAACCAAGAACAAGAAATATGAACACTTCTGTCTTGGACATTTTTTTGGCATTAATAAACCAAATCATGTTCATCGTCATATTGGAGAAAATATTAATTGCAGAACAATCTTCAAATTGTTCTGCAATGCTATGCTCCATTTTTGTCCCACAAAGCAAACATAAAAATGTATAAATTAATTTTTTTTTTAGAGAAGTATATATAACAAATGGGAAATTATTTCATTGAAACTAAATTGCATGCTTCGCACATGCTAGGCTTCATCAGATCAAAACAAAAGAAAAATCTGTGTGTATGCTTAAATAAAAAATCATTAATACTTTTTCTGCCAACCTGGCATTTCTTGGGATGAAAGAAAAAAAATTAGGATTTTTGTATAAAAGCTGGGAGAATATATATTCTAGCTTTTATACAAAAGTCACACAATTTTGTTCTTTCTTTTATCTCGAGAAATACCAGCTTAGCAGAAAAGTATTAATTTATTATTTAAGCAAACACGCACATTCTTTTTTGTTTTGATCTGATGAAGCCTAGTAAGTTCAAAACACGTAATCTAGTTACAATGAAACAGTTTTTCCCTCTGTCATTCTTCAAATTTTGTCTGGATTCTACATCCTAGTTTATACAAAAATTTAATTTCCAACAACCGAAAGATCAAAAGAACTTCCATTATGTAAGACAAGAGAATCTCTTTAAATAATTAGATGAATTTGATTACATCATTATTTTTTGTCATTTAAATTGTCTGATATTTTCTTATTCCATGTTAGGAATTTTTAAGTTATCAAAACATTTTCTGTAGAGTTATGCTGACATTTGTTTAATAAATTTTTCTTTAATCATTTTGCCCCAAGCAGGGGAAATAAAGCCACTAAGATGCAAGTGGTTACTGTAGATGAAAGACAATAGTGATGGAAACTGCAAAAACATTAAGGAAAAAGGACAATAAAAAGAACAAGATTTAGGGAGAAAGATGATGTTTGAAAAAGTATTTACATATCATTCTAAGAATTGGACAATTAAACATTTTTTTTGTGTTAATTGTTTTCATATCATTTCAGTCAATCCATTCTACAGCCTTCTTCAGTTGTACTATCTGTACAGAAAGAGATGATCTCTTCATATGAAGATCCTAGAATAGATCATTGAAAATGTGGAAACAATACAGCTCAAAGAATAAGTTCAATTGTCTGAAAAACTCTTGGAATGATAACTCTTCTGAAAAGTATTACTTATTCATACAGTTTTAACAAAAAATACTAGAGTTATTGTGAAAATATGTGGTCAAGTAAAAATAAAAATGACCAAAACAAAATGAATGAAACACGGTTCATAATTAAAAAAAAAAAAATAAAGCGCTTTGATCCTAAATGAGTAAATAGCAACAACGCTCAACAAAAGCAATTAAATTTAAATAAGCTTCAAATAAAAACATAACATTCTATAAATATCTACATGATAATGCTTGTTTTCCAGCATGCATCTGAACTCACCTATTTCTTGGTACATTTCAGTTTCTGTAATAAATAATTATAACTAAAGCTATAGTTTATCTTGACAATAATGAATATCGTTTACTCACAAAGAGAGATTAATTTGAAATTTGCATAAAGAACATTAATATAGTCCACTAAAATTTACTGAACATGTTTTGTTTCTGCCAACAATTATAATAAAAACAAAATTGATGTTTGACTAGTTTTTCTTGCATCTCAGCTTAATAGATTGCTCAGACCCAATAGTCTGAAGTTATGCAAATTTCATTGTAACATTGTCATTATTATTAATTCTTAACTAGTTTTTCTTTCCAGCATCTATATCTATATAATTCTCAAAATGTGTGCGTGTATGATCAAATGTTGTTTATACATTTCCACAGTTTTCATCCAATTTTGATGAAAATTTTTTTTGTTTGATAGATAACCCTTCAGTGCCAGTTTTGAGTCTAAATTGTTGGCGACATGGCTTTCCAATACTTCCTGTCCATTATAACTCTCGGCAACATTTTACTATTTATTATCTGTTTTTGGATATATATCTTTCACAAAAACTTTAATAAAAATAAATAGTTTAAATTATTACAATATTATTTATTATTATACAGTTCCCTTTTCAGGGCCACACCCCAACCCCATTCAAGTCCAGTAGTTATTACTCTTTCCATTATTGATGGGGGGGTCTTCCTAACCTTTTATTGAAGTAGTGTGAAATGTCAACATCTTGATTATGTCATTATTTTCTCTTTGAGTTACATATGCTATCAATTTTAATTGTTGCTACTGTTGGTAATCCTCAAGTGATGTGAGTTCTGTTATTTGGTACAGATCTTGATTCTGTAGCACCAGTCCACAATTTTTTTTTAACCATTGATCTTAGAAAGTGGTTGTATACAGCTGACAGTTTCTGAACAGTTTTGGCACCATGCATAAAATCCATATTAAAGTCTCAATCTGACAAGGCTATTTAAGACTCTAGTTTTCAGGCTGATGTTTTGGCTTTGTAGCAATTTGTAGTTTTGGGAGAAACTACCTCTGACACAGCCTATTCTCTATTCAGTTTCCTTTTCTCCTATACTAAATTTGTTATAACTGATCCATATATCAAGGTATCTTAAGTATTTAATATTTACTAAATTTATTAATTTCACATCATGTTTTAATACTAGTCACAAGTATTTTAATACTATTTTATATATTAATAGTATTTATATGCTAGTCATAAATAAAGTGAATAAAGAATTGTTAGCAGAAGTACAAGAAATTAAGTTAATGAATTTTTAAGTTAATTTCTTAAGTCCAAATAATGTACATTTAAGTAGCAGTCCTTCATTAATACATGTTTAATTAAAGACTATACACATTTTAACTTCTTCATTAACTTTTCTTGTTTTTTACATGTAAAGTTTTTCTCATACTTCTTGTTTGTGGAACTCACTTACAGCTTCATGCTTTCCAGTCAACTTTGACTTTCAAAAATTTAAATGCAATGTCAGTTGTTATCTACTGTTTTGACTACTCTTCTATTTTTCTCTCTCCCTAATGTTTCTCTTTTTTTCCAGACTCTGTAATCCCTTGTGTCTTAGTGGCTTTATTGCCTTGGGGTGATATGATTAAAAAAATAACCCAGTGATTAATTTTAGTTGTTTCTTATTTTGAATATGGCAGTAATGCCCAAATGGTTAACACTTTAATGCCAAGTTTAAAAATTGAAAAAAAAAAACAATAAAGAAATGATCTACAGTTTTCCCCTATTTATATAATGGTCAGAAGTAAATCCAAAAATATTTGTTCCCAAGCATTTGAACAATGGTTATTTAATTCAAACGTGTTTTTTTTTATATAAACAAGAAAGGTTAACTAAAACATTAAAAATAAAAATTTACTTGTCTATAATTTTTAATGAAATTTTATGAATGAAGGACTGCTGTCTAAATACACACGATATATAGTATACAATATATAGTACACATATAATAGTAATCAAGAAGAAGAATACTTTTATTTTTATCATTTCAGACTGGACAAAACTATGAACTAAAAAAATAAAAATAAGTCTTTGCAGTTCAAACTTTGGAGATGTTTAATCTTTGTATACACAAAAAAATAGTGTGTCAAAAGGACAGTTATTCCCTTGACACCACTATGACTGTATACACTTTTGACTCCTTCAGCATTGTTTATTTTTTAAAAAAATCAATGATTAAAATTTTAATAATATAAAATTGGATATATACATTTTCTTTTTTTTTGAGAATTGGTAAAAAAGACATTAAACACTATTTTTTTTAAGATTGTTTATTTACAAGAATATAAAAAACTTTTGAACCAACTATAATGAAATTGTCACGATTCAGAAGCAGAAATCGTGTCCTCTATTTTTGTTAGGTTATAGTAATGGATGGGAAGTAGAATTCCCATAATGCACTAGAAAGTTAGTTTTGGCACAAAATACAAAGCCTCTCTCTCTTTCTCTCTGGTTGCCAACTGTTGGACCAGGAAGACATGTTTTCTTAAATCAGCTCACAAGAAGGATGTCTCTTCATACAGATAAGCCTAAAACCATTTCTTTCTTTGCATTAATATATACAAATCAACAGATGATATTATCCTAGATAGACATAACAAAACCAAGAACAAGCACTCCCATAATAAAATACTTGTTTTATAGTTCATTGATATTTGTCTAAAATAATGAATAAAAAACATGTCTTCATAGTTATTTGTAAAATGATAAATAATAAATATTGAATACTTATTGGTTTACATATTTTGATAATTTTATAATTTCTTATGAATTTTTGAACAAAAAAATTTCTTTTCAAATTTTTTCTTTATAAAATGGTAAATAATAAATCTTTATAAAAGGTAAATAATAAATATCACATTGTACTTGGTTCACAGGTATTTATAATCTTGTTGTAGTGCCTTAATAAACATAGTATCAGCAGCAGCCTTAAAAAAAAATGAGCAAACTTTTAAGTAGTTCTCTCTCTCTGTTTTCCCTCCTTTCCAAGTGTGTGCCATGAACTTTTTACACTGAAGCAAAAAGGGCTGTGGATGCTTCAAACACAAACACACCTAGGCAAGTCACACTCAAATACATTCATTAACAATTTTCATTGTGTATGCAATTTACTTCTTGGAAATGAAACTCTTAAACCTTCCTTTTGTTATTTTGTTTAATAAGTGTTAGTTTGCATTGCAAATCAATTAGTCTCTGTTATTATGTGCATGTACCCTTTTTCACCACCATTATTTTATGTACAAGCCAAGGTACCCGGTGTTGCCTGGCTGTACATGACTGCAATTGTATAACTGCACGACCCATATACCCATACCCCCTGTCTAGAAATGTCTGCATTCCCGCTTGCATGTATCATCCGTTGGTATACAAAGCTACTCCACCACTCATCTTTTTTACAGTATGTCCTTCGCAAGTCTTTGATTGTTTTTAACAAAGGAATTCTGTCAATAAAACCTTCTTGTGTTGTTGTTGCTCAGGGTTGTTTCAATGCTTTAGATATTCAGTATATTTCCTATGGCCGTAATAACTTTAAAATAGTATGGCATTTTTCATAAATCTAATAATCAAACAAAAACAGAGATGAAGTGTCAGTTTGATTCAACTGCAAGTGGGAACATATGAATGCCCCCTCCTTCACACGTTTACTGTAAAGCTGGGGTTAATAAGAGATTCTTCAGGAATTTTTCCCTTTTAACACTTCAATAATCCTTCTCAAACAATCTTTGCATCAAAGGTTGTTCGAATGCCAATTTAGGGTGGATAATTTTGTTTAATAAATGTTATCTTTCATTGCAAATCAATCAGTCTCTGTTATTTTGTGCATGTACCCTTTTTCACCACCATTAATTCATGCATTGATAAAATATTATCTTAAGAAACCTTATACATTAATTATAAAAGTAGCCAACCCACTAAATTGTAAACATTGCTGAGGGGGGTCAAAAGTATATGCAGTAGTAGCAGTGTCAAAAAAATAACTGTCCTTTTGATACAGTTTTTTGTTGGTAAACATTGCCCAAACTTCTTTCATTACATTTTGTCTCTGTACCCTAAAAACTGTTCTTTAGTTATCATGTTGGAATATTTTTTTTGTAAATTGTCAGTAGCAAAGATACAATTTAATTTCCCTGTTGAACTTCAAGATAAAAAAAATTACAACAAATAATCTTTAAACAGGTTTTATCATTATTTAACAATTTGCAGCAAGTTCTAATTTGATTACAAGAGTTGAGCAACATAGAAAAAAGTCAGTACTTGAATGAGAAACAATTTGTGACTGACTAGTTGGCAAACCAAAAAAACTGACTGCTCTTAAGAGAAAGTTTTAAATCTAATAAAAATAAGGTCAATTTTGTATCTTTCATAGAGTTAAATTGACTTTGCCACTGAGAAATTTTGAGTAGCAGAAAGATGATCAGAGAAGCTTGAAAACACAAGACACAATTGTAGCAATTCAAGATAAGAACTTTCAACACTGATTTTTAAAAAAATTTTTATACCTAGTCTCATATTTTGTTGACACCTTTTAAATTTCAGTATCAGTAATGAACAGATTTTTTTTGCCAATGCTCATATTTTGTTGATAACTTTTTAAATGTCAATACAAGTAATGAACGCTGATTTTTTTTTGCCTATGCTCATATTTCATTGAGACCTTTTTAAAATTTCAATACGACTAATAAACACTGATTTTTTTTTTTTTTTTGCCTATGCTTATATTTCGTTGATAACTTTTTAAATTTCAATACCAGCAATGATTTTAAAAACTGTCAGTTAAACCTTTTATTAAAAACAAAGCATGGCAAAATTACCTGCTCATATTTTGTTGACACCTTTTTAAATTTCAATACCAGTAAAGAATGCAGTAATTGGTAAAAATAATTTTTTTTACATCTGTTACTGCCCACATATAATTTTATGAAATTTTGAGAAATTCATTTTTGTGGTGCTTAATATTTATATTAGTTATAAGCACAAATTCTTGGAGAATTTCAATCCTAAATTCTTTTTGTAAAACAGGACCTTTCAGTTACAGAAAATCTGTTCTGAATCATAAAATAAAAAATGCAATAAAACTAATTATTTATTTAATTAGCAAATCTTAGAAAACTGCTTTTATGAATAAGATATATTATAGGTACTACTGTTTTAAGGAAACAATTTTTTTCAATGAATAATGAATTTTTAGAAGAATTGTTTTCATTTTTTTTAAATTTTAATTAGAATAATTTATAAAGTTTTAAATTTTTTTTAAATCCTGCATTAATTTGTAGCAGTTAGGTGATATTGTTATATAAATAAAAACTATATTTACTAATCATAAATGGAAAAGCTTACTACAATTCAGTCCTTGCCCCCAGTGTTTTAAAAAGAATTTAGAACTTTTTCTGTGTGTCTGTATAAACATGCTGAATTTTGTCAGTACAGACATCCTTACACTAGATTATCAGAAAAAATAACACTAGTAACTATAGTAAAATTAAAATTTGTTTGTAATTTTCTAACATTTCCTCAATAAGGTTCTTCATAAATAAGTCTATAAAGCCAAAGTACTTAAAATCCAATAAAATATTAGATTACTTACAATATTTTCCTAAATTTTTAAGATTATTGGGTAGTTAAAAAAAATTATGTTAAAAAGGAATTCGCGTTATATTTAAGTGATTTTTACAGTTGTCTCCTGTAGAAAAAATTCTCAAACATGAGTCTGTTGAGAAAGTTGTCAACACTTTTTAAAAACACCTGTGTTAAAAAATTTTTTTCTTCAATATTTTAAACTAAAAGTAATATTTGTTTTAAATCAGATTAATTAAACTTTAAATCAGCTAAATCTTCCTCAAATAAAGTTTCAGAAAAATATATTTTATTTTTGAAAGAGTCTTTTAATAAAAAGAATCATGTTGTGTTGACAGATTTGTGAATATGGCTGATTTTTAGCAATTTTAAAAAAATCCAATCATTCTAAATTCACTTTGAAATACAGCAAAGTATTTTGCTTATTGGAAATATTAAATTTAATCTGTTAGCTTGAAATTAAAACTAAAAAGCTTCAAGAAAGATTATTAATTTTTAAATTGCATATTAAACCTTAGATATTGCTTTTCTTTGGAGGTACCTATGTGTATATATATATATATATAATTTTATATGCACAATGCTTAGTGGAAAGAGCTCAATATCAGTGATGGAGCTAATATCTTCAGTTGTATGGACATGAGTTTGTGACCCTTTTGTGATCATCAGATAAACTGGTTTATTTTTTAAAATAGATCCATTTATTTAAATACATCCTATTTTTTTAAAATAGATCCAATTTAAAAAAAAAATAAACCAGTTTGTCTGATGATCACAAAAGTGTGAAAACCAGGGCCACAAATTCATATTCATACAACTGAAAATAAAATATATATATATATATATATATATATATATATATATATGAGAGATTTTATTTTAATTATAAAAAAAAGATACAAAAGTATCACAACTATTAAAATTTTAGGTATCTTTTGGTCAACACATCTTCAGTAAAAGAATAATATTGTCCACAAATAAAACTAAGTGGTTGAAAAGAAATATTATTTTCAAGAATTGGTGTTAAAATATATCAAAACTAGGGGAGGGAACAAAAATAATATACATGAGAGAGAAAGGGAAAGTGCAGTTCAAAATCTTGGGTAATTTGAACAGTGTGTGTATCTAGACAAAATGTAAGAAAAATTTTTGTTTCCACTCTTTGTGAGTAAATCATAAAAACTTTAGCCAATGAAAATACTCCCCATTTTTCTATAAGAAAATTTTTTTTATTTTCTACAGCTTAATATTTTGCAGGTTATTTGCAACTAGAAAATATTCTTAGGTTGTAAGAATTTTTTTTTTTTTTTTTTTTTTTTTGAGAAAAACTAGTTGTTTAGTGATACATGTCTTATTAATTAACCAATAGCTGGAGGCAGAAGAGATGGATTCATAGCTTTCCCAATGGTATTTGTGCATAAGTGAATGTAACAAACCCAACAGGGATTGCAACTAAGCTTCCCAATTAACAATTCAAAGCCATTATCAATAACACCAGCCACACACCCAAGCTTACAGCACCTGGTATTCCCAAGCAGTCTCCCATCTAGTTACTGACCAGGCTTGATATTGCTTAACTTTGGTGATTGTACAGAAACCAGTGTTTCAACATGATGTGGCTAAACCAAAATGTTTTGTATACCAGTATATTTTATATACAGTAAGAACCTGACTTTTTCTGCTATCTTCTACATTTAGAGTACTGCTGCCATATATGGGCAAAAGCTGCCCCTTCTCAATACAGTTCAAAAGCATCTATGTGGCCCTGTGGGTGATGAATTACTTACCACCCCTTTCCCACAGATGAAAACATTGCAGAGCTCTCACTACTCTAACACTATTTCCATAGAAAGTGTTCAGATGAACTGCATTACTTAGTTTCACTGGTTTTAATTTTCAAAGCTAAGACCTGCTATATTGTAGCAAACCAGCCTCATTTACTTTGTATTACATTGTTGAGTTTCACTCAAACAACTTATCTCCACAAACCACTGCTTGGTAGAACCAACTCCCAAGAGGAAGCATCCCCAATCGCTACAATTTTAACTTGTTGAAGTCTAGGATTAATCATTATCTTCCCCACATATCCCCATGAACTGTGCTTTTACTCCAGAGCCCTCTTCTCAAGTGGCTATTGGGCCTTGTATAGGATGAACATTTTATATATATATATATATATATATATATATATATATAGTCTGGTACATACCCTGCCATTCTAAATATCTTAAAACTACATAGTCTTGTAAATTGACAACCAACCAAAGCAAAATTTCCTACAGATGAGTAAATAGACACACTACTGTATTACTATGACATTATAGAGGCAATCAGTTAGTCCTCATAGTGACAATATACTTAATAAACTTCCAGTAATTGTGGTAAAAATTAAAACTGCAATTTATTTACAAAGTTTTTCAATATAAAGATATAAGATTTTGTGAATGTATCCTTTCCTAATAAAGCCTCATTATTTGAGATGTTCATAGAAATGCTTGATACAGAAAAAACTCCATACATTCAGTAAATCTCATTACACACTGTTTTACAGGAGAAAGGGAAGTATGAGCATATAGACTTAGAGAAGTTACCATCTAGTTTCAGTTGTTGAGTCTTTTGATACATTTATATTGACAATTTGTCATTTTTATTTTAATTGACTGACTACAACCTGTTGCAAAGTCTGTTTACAGAGGACACAAAGTTTAAAGCTCTTTAATTTATCTAAATCAACAGAAATTGGTTGAAAATTCTTTTTTGTTTTACTTCATGGTCTGCTTTCTATTTTGTCTGACAAATTATATTTATACTATTTTTATTATTTGGACTGTTGTCCTCATCGTTATTGTCATATTTACAACATTTCAACTGTTGTCTACTTCAGACTTCTTATTCATTGGAATTTCAAACCAAATCCTTTATTTAGTCCACGGAAATAGATTGTTCTAGTTCCACATGCTCTGCCTTTTCTGGATATCTAGTAGGCATTTTTAGCCATGTTTGGTAGTCCACATGTTGATTTTGAAAGAATTTAAGTTATATTGGTTGTAGATTGACATACATTAGATTCTTTAAGTATGGATTTTATAAAAGTTGTTGATATAATTGTGTTTGATTTGTGTTTATAGATGGCAAAATATTTATCAGAACTCTCTCTAAGAATGAACGAAACTGTGTTTTATTTATTTTTTATCCTACTAATATATATATATATATATATATATATACACACACACACTGTCAAGGTTGACAATAATAGCATTCAGCTGTTAATGTGTAGGCATATAAGGTAAATATGGGAGAATGATTTGGCCAAATGCTCACTCACACATTTTCTTTTTATTGTGACATGCTATTGACAAGACTTGTTTTCAGTGTATCTAATTGGAGGCTAGACCACAGAGAGGAGTGGGTTCATGCCTTCCCTAAAGACATTAGTGCAAAGTGAATATAAGGAATCTGTTTGGTTTGCTAGTTCCTATTGCTGTTAGCTATTATGCCACCCTGTGCGCGTACGCACATACACACACACATGCACACACAAGGAGTGTTAAAAGTTCTCAGGCTGACCCACCTCCCAAAATCAATATTCTGATGTTTGGTTAGACTAAGAATTTTTTTTTATTATACCATGTCATATTTTTATACACATTTTTATTATATCAGAATATTTTTAGTGGATAACCCTAATAATGAAACTGATGCCAGATTTTTATTTTGTGTGTATAATGCCTATTGCTCTGTGAACTTTACTTGAGAAAACCTAATAAAGAAAATGTGTTCTCTAGCATTTTCTTAAGTTTTCTTGAGTGTTCAGGCCAATAGACATAATACGCACTGTTTAAAATAAAAAATAGTGCATCTATTTCAAACATGGGTATCCACTAAAATAACGTTTGAAGTAATAAAAATGTCAAATTAAAAATAAATATTTCTTTAGAAACTTATATACATATATATATATATATATGGCAGCATAACATTATTATTAATTTCTGTTATGTTATTAATAGCAGTACACATAAGTTCAATATGTAGCTTAATAATGATGAAAGCATTTATGACTGTCAGGCTAAGGATTTACTGATCTACTCTTCATTTATCTATTATACACATTTTATATATTCTAAATATTTTGATGTATTTAGAAAATGTGGATCAAAATTTGCCAATTGTTTATCAGTAACTGAAGAAATAAGAACAAAATAAAATTCCAAGCTTCATCTTCCTACATAAAAATAAATGTTAAAGTTTGATTTTTACTTACCTTCAGTTAATTTTGCAGCAGTTGTTGAAACAGTGCCGGCTATACAGGTGTAATCACCTTGATCAGCCAAGGTGACATCACGTATAGTCAGAGTGTGGAGTCTCTTATCTGACTTGAATTCCATTCTTGAGTCAGCTATAAGTTCTTTGCCATCCTTTAACCAGGTAACTTTCACATTTTCCCTTGACATCTCACAGGTAAATATGGCTGTGTTTGTTTCAGTCACTCTAACTTCACAGAGTTTCTGAGTGAATGTTAGTTCATCTGAAATAAGGAGAAATCAATACAGTTTATATACTGAAAAAAGGAATTGTAAAAATGCATTCATTTTTTAATCTTCTCTCTTCTCTAGTAAGCTCATATATCAAATCTACTCTTATGATTTCAGGCTACAAAGAGTTCCTCAAACTTGGCACCTTGTGCCACACTTAGGAAATTATCAATCATCCAGAAATGAATAAGTCCTTTCTCTTAACTCTAAAAATATTGGATTAGCCTTTTAGTATATCAATCAGCAAGGTGGTTAAGAAAAAAGATGGATTAATTCAGATATTCTTGCTTAAATTAATTTGTCTTAAATCAATGTTTTTTAATCATTTTATTCAAAGCAAGACAATAAAGCCACTAAGATAGGGGTGGGGGTTCTTAGAATAAAAAAAAGAGACATTAAAAAACTAGGATTCAGTAAGACAAGATGATGATTGATGTTGCACTTAAATTCTTGAAGAATGCTTCATCTAAGAAATTTAGACAACACTTCTACTACTAGATGTAAAGAAACAAGAGAAATAAAATGAAAGAAAGACTAATAACACATTAATAATAATGACAAATTATTCACACAACTTGAAACTATTATATCTCTTACTACTAGGTGTAAACAAGAAACAGAAATTGTAATGATAATGAAACAAATAAATAAGAAGAAAATGAAAATTTTACCATCTCTAAAAATAGAGGGATAATCAGAATTGCCAGCCCACAAAGCCATATTTTTACCAACCAATTAGAAAACTTTCACAATCAGGATATAAGAAAAGAAATAAGCAAATCATAAGATCAAAATATCACCATCTTTAAAAATAGATGTATATTGAGAATCACCAGGCCACAAAGCCATAGTTCAACCAATCAGAAAGCTTTTACAACTAGGACATAAGCCAGTGAGAATAAAAGTGGCATTTTCAGAGCAGATCTATAGATGTATATATTACCAGATGGAAAATCAACCAAAAATCAGAATCAATAAATAAATTTTGTTTTTCCCTGATGCTGCATTCCTTGTAACATAATTAGTCGAAATGTAACATTTGCACGACCTGTTGGTGAATTGTAAAGGCTACAATATCTTGCTAAATCTAAGAACATACACCTTTTCTTTCTCCGCCTTTTAAGCAGGTGGCTGCTACATTTGGATATATACACACATAGATAGTTACATTCTCTCATTTTCTTCTGTATACATCTACAAAACACAACCATCCCTAAAATAAACAAAAACTATGACTAATCAAAAACTAACATGAATGCTAATGCTTCAGTTTAATAATTTTATCAAATTAATACTTCTACATCTAATACTCTGGCTAGGTACAAGTAAGAAAAATAAAAGGAAAAACTATCATAAAAAGAATTAGCAATAACAATGCTTCATCTAAGAAATTCAGACAACTTAAGAAAGACTATTACAATTTTTATTCCAAATCCCAAACTAGGGCTTTCTTACTCCTGTTGGAGGAGCTTTTCCCTTGCTGACCATGTTTTCAGGGGTGTAGCTGTACTCACCATGCTTGGCCAAATGCAGGTTGGTGAGGCTATTTAACCCATAGTTGGGGTGGATGGTCATTGACTGACAAATGCCCTGTAACTGCTGTTTTTTTTTTTTTTTTTTTTTGTTTTTTGGTGCTGCTGGGGTCCCACTTATCCTCCTCGCCAGATCAAAGTCTAGTTGGGGAACCAGTTTAGTTACCTAACACTCAGGTTTTGAAATCAGTCATCCTTCTTCTAGACCAGATGCCAACCAGTTATAGCACCCATTCTGTCTTGCTATTTAATTATAACTTGGAAGAGAAAGGTATTTGTACATAAGTGACTGGAATTTGAACTCTGCTTTCCAATTTTTCTAACCATTACTCAATCATTTTTTACTACTTGGTTGATTGATTCATTTTCTATGGATTATCAACCTTTTGCAGGTTATTTAAAGACAAAATATTTTTTTTAGATTGTAAAAATAGATTTTTTTTTTTATTACCTTACTTTTTTTTTTTTTTTAATAATGATTTAGTGACATAAGTATTACAAATTAAACCATAGTTGAGAGGAAAAGCAATGGTTTCATTCATACATTTCCCAGTGGTATTAGTGCATAACTGAATATAACAAACTCAACTGAAATTGGAACATGCCTCTCCAATTAACAATTCTCAGCCATTATTATTCAATACACCACCTGCATATCCTATCTTACAGCACCTGGTATTCCCAAACGGTCACCCATCTAGACTTGATGTTGCTTAACTTTGGTAATTTTACAGGAACCAGTGTTTCAAAGTAATACAGCCATAAGTTTTACTACTTGCTGTAAATAAGTATCAATTTTTGTTAAACAAGAATATTGAAAATGTTTTTTATACATTCATTTTGAATACAAACCTTCAATAATAAGATTTGATTTTGTGTATGATTCTCCTACATAGCATCTGTATTCACCCACATCTTCTTTTGTGACTTTGTGGACGATAAGTCTATGAATCCTTTTGTCTGTAATGATTTCAGTTCGTGCGTCACTTCGGATCTCTTTTCCATTCTTTGTCCAAATCACTTTTGTGTTTTCATCGCATGTTTCGCAAACAAATTCAGCTGTTTGGCCTTCTTCAATTCTGACCTCCTTCATTGTTTGTGTGAATACTCTCTTCTCTGTAAGAAGAAAACATTCATAAGTAAAAATTAAAGTTTAAACTTTTAAGCTTCTATGTATACTCATCTAACGCACAATCTTGAATATCATGCGACCCCCAAATTTGCACTTATAAAAAATGACTTTATCATGTATCTTGTGTATCATGCGAGTTCCTTTTTTGAGGAACCAAATTATGAACAACTAACCTCATTTCCTCTATCTCTTTATCCCATCTTCTAGTTAAAAAGCTAAATGAGAATGATAAAAGTATCGTTAGTAACACTATACTCATTGCATAAATGTGTACAGCCAGAAACAGCTGAACAAGAAACAGCTAAACATCTTATAAACATAAACAATGGAAAAGATGTATATTCGCTATGTTTGTATTTTATATTACACTACTAATATGTGAATATTACATATGTTATTATTGGATAAAGTTAAGTAAAACATCAGTTTTATCAGAATCCTGTTTATTTTAAATAAAGCTGTACTTTTTAACTACAGTAAATGGATATATAATTTGATCAATGGCCTAACCAAGGCCAGCAGTACATACACTAATTTTATATCTCATGTATGATGTAACTCCCTTAAAATTATCTTCAAATTTAAGTCTTCAAAAGTCGCATGATACACAAGTATATAAATTAACTGTTATGATTTTTTAAAATTTCTCTCCAAGCAAGGCAATAAAGCCACTAAGATGCAAGGAGTTATTGAATGTGAAAGAATACGAGAAAAAGAAAACATTAAGGAGAGAAAAAACTAAAAGAACAGGAATTAAGAAAAAAGATAATTAACAGTGCATTTAAAACCAAATATAATTCTCTGCCTGTGAAGGTCCGTTGTTGAACATAGGCCTTCCCCTGATTCCATTTATGGGGAGGAATAGGCTATTACCTTAACACATTGTCCCAATTATGATCACTCAAGGTTATTTGCAGATAAGTGAATGTAATGAACCTGACTGGAATTTGAACTTTGCTCTCTTATTTTTCATTCAAAGCCAGTATCCATTACATCACCTTTACATCCAAGTTTAGTGGTATTTCCAATAGTCACCTATCTAGGCACTAACCAGGCTTGACGTTCCTTAACTTTGGTGATCAGATGAGTGCTTAAATGTTATATGACCATAAGTTAAATATAATTAGTGATTACAAAAATCATTCTAATTGTAATTTATGTATTTCCTCTAAGGTTTTGATCAAGCCTTTCTCTGGCCTTCTTCAAATGTACTATCTGTATAGAAAAAGTAGGTACTCATTTTTAATTTTGACTATTCTAGGAACACAACTGCCTAAATAATTTTAAGCAGTAATTATTGACATATTTAAACCCTTGATAATGAAAACCGTTATTTATATTTGTACAATTGTGCTCATCTTTGTTGCTGTTGTCACAATATTTTGGCCATTGTACCCTCTGGCTTTCATCAGGTGTATATCAATCCAGCTGACCTATAAGGAATTCTTAAATGAACTCTTTATTTAAACTATGAGGTTAGGCTGTTCTCATTTCGTTCTTACCTATATGATAAATGTGAATGCCAGTGTGTCACTGTGTTACACTTTTTTAACTTAACTCTTAGAGGCCATACCCCAACATATACCATTTTGGAAACAAGTCAACTCTATGAGCAAATTAAAAACATTCTGGGCTGGATCCAGACTCACAATCCTGAAATTTTAGATTCCCAACTTTCCATTTGCAATTGTATTCAGTGATTTTTTTGCAACAAATTTTTTGTACTATAACAATTTTTATAACTTGGAAATAAATTTGGGAATAATGAAAATTAATTGCAAAATCCAGCAAAAGTCATTCATGAAATAAAAATTGTTTGTACAGAAAGTAAGGACCTATGTACATCAAATTGTCTTTAAATTAAGTGGCGACAGAAGAATTATTGTTGAGCTTTTAAAAGGTAAGCTTAAATATTAATGCAATACTTAAATGCAATGATCAATTTTGAGCTCTTCTGTAGTTTATTGTTGCCTATCACATTTACTCTTTCCCATCTATTGTGATGAAGGCCCAATGAAGTTCCCTCCACAGGAGCTAGCTTAAATGCCACCCAATAGGCTGGATTTTAAGCTAAATTTTAATACAGCTCAGTTATTGCTAAACCAGTCAAATAAAAAATAAAATAAAAATAAGAACTAGACAAGTGCAGTGAAATGAGAACAGCCTACCCCTGCAGATTAAATAAAGGGTTCAGTTCTGAATTCCCTGTAGGTTATCTAGATTGATATAAACAGAAAGGCTGGAGGACATAACAGCAAAAATGTTTTGATAACAAGAACAATAGTTTAAATATAAATAGAGTAAATAATGAGAATTCCTCATCCCAGAAATTCAGACAGAAATGAGAAATATTGGGTACTGTTGAAGAAGACAATAGAATGGATCCTCCAAAACATTGTAGTCTGAGTAATTTTTGGAAATATATGGACACTTCTTAAAATTTTAGAGAGCAGTTATTTTTTTTTAATCAATTCACTCTAAGCAAGTTAATAATGCCACTAAGAAGACATACTAGGTTTCTGGGAGTGAAAGAGAATGGAAATACTTTAGAAGGCACCAGAAACCCAATCCGAAACAGCAAACAAGGGATAAACCTCCACATCTGAGCAAAAGGCTAGGGAGGAGTGTAAACTGAACAATAACCAAAACTATCTACTTATATATATATTATTATTATTTAAAATAATTTATCATGACACAGAAATTTCTGTTTTGGAACTGAAGGTTAAAATTATTATTCCATTTTCAAGTTATCTTGAATGACTTCAGAAAAAAGATTTACTTTTGCAAGTGAAGTAGTATTTTATATATTGAAGAGTTTAAATGGAGGGGGATTGAGAATTCAAAATTTTATTATGGGTATTATCTTTTTTGATGAATCTAAATACAGATCTAAGTTAAATTGGAAAATTGAACAATGTAGCTTAGAGGTTGGGTGTGGGTATGTAATTCATGGTTGTCAAGAATTGTCTGTCGTGAAATAGATATGTCATCCTCACTTTCTTTTTATAAAACATTTATAAGATACACCGAAATACACCGAGTGATGCATGTATTGAGCCATGGGTTAATTTTTTATTTTATTTTTTTATACTTTTGGGCTGTCTTAAAGGGGCTTTTTACATGATTTAATCATTTTTATATCTGACTGTTCTATCTCTTCATTTGCGTGTGTGTGTGTGTGTGTATATATATATATATATATATATATATATATACACACACACACACACACACACACTATCAGCTGTATACAACCATTTACTAAAATCAATAATTAAAAATGACTTTGAGTGAGTGGAGCCTGTGGTTTTGTCAAAAACCATCCTTTTTTAATCTTGCCAACTGACACTATACAATCACAAACAAGAAGCTGTACCAAATAACAGAGACCATATTACATGAGGACTTTCAACAACAGTAACAACTAAAATGGATAGCCCATATTACTTGAATGGAAAACAATGACATAATCAAGATGTCAACATTCCACACTACTTCAAATAAAAGGTTAGGAAGGAAACCTCCATCAATACAGAAAAGAGCAATAAAAGCTACTGAACTTGAGAAACCTATTTCCTGAAAAATTATTTTAAAAGGAAAGATTTTATAAATTTCAACTGACAGTAGTAATGCCTGTTTGGTCAATGAATGCCAAATATTTGTTTATAAGGAAATAGCAATTACCATTGCCATAAGATTTAAATTTGGATGAGAATCTGGCAGAATGGTAAAATATATGACAATTTGGAAAACTTTTATTTTGATATATTTCACTAATGAAACAGTATTATCAGAAAAAAGCAAATCTTATTTCATTCTGCCTTGCTAATGTAGATTTAGTTGAAATGTTTTTTCTAATATCATGTATTTTTAATCAATTAATCCCAAACAAGGTGATAATGCCACTAAGATGCAAGGGGCTAGTGGGAGTGAAAGAGAATAAGAATACCTTAGGAGGAACCAGAAACCCAATCCTAAACAGGGAAGAAGGAATAAACCTCTACTCCTGTTCAAAAGATTAGGGAGGAGTGTGAACCAAATTATTGACATATCTTTTTAATCAAAATCCAAAAGAACTTTTGCATCTTCACATGAAGCAGATAATTTCAAATATGATCATATTTTTATACATTTACAAAGATGAATCAATATATAGTTATCAGATTAATTGTAATCTGAAATTTTCACTGTATAATTCTTCATTTATATGGTTAATGGAAATATGTTGGAGTAAGTGCATTGCAAAGAAGATTATTTTTTAAAAAAATAAGTATTTGTTGCATAAAACCGTTTTTTGCATTTATATTATATATATATATATATATATATATATATATATATATATATATATATATATAGTTTATCAAGTTTATCAATCTCAATGCCAGTCTGGTACTGCACTTAAATTCAAGAAGTCTAGGTACCATAGCAAAGAGCTCATCTGAACAGTTACAATGAAAGTATTTGTAGAAAAGGCACAGTGAGGCAACCTTCCAGCAGTGGGAAGTGTGTGAAGCCGAGCCACTTGTTCAGGACCAATGATATTGCTGATTCTTCTTTGATTCTTTTAGTGGCATTATCACCTTGCTTGGGGTGAATTGATTAAAAAAAAAATCATTCATTAAGAAAAAAGATCATTAAAATTAATAGAACAAAATGTTTTTTTTTTTTTTTTTTTTTTTTTTTTAACAATATTTGTTTTATGTTTCGGTCTAAGTTTAAATTATTACACTACATCTGACAGCAAAGCCTCTGATCAGGAGATTGGAGGTTTTGAGGAACCACCTCTTAATTGGTGTTGTTCCCAGGTCCACCCTGACCTGGAGTGGTAGTACCTGTTAGGGTCCCAACTATGGGAAAATAGTTAACATCCCCCCCCACCCCCAAAGGTAGGGTCAAAACACCATGAAAGTATAAAATACATTTTTATAGTAAAAATACCAACAACACATTCTTTTTTGTAAAAGAAAAAAATTACCAGCAATGCATTTTTGAAAAAGAAATTACTAATGCTTCAAAAAAAAAATTTCAGCATTAAATGACCCATAAGGAGTTGAGATGCAACTAAACAAACAAACAAATAAATTAGTACAAGATGCTATGTATACATTGGTGATTTCTGTGTTTGAATTGTGAAAATAAAAGCAAGCAAACAAGAAGCATAAGTGTAAAACAAATTAATTCCATGTAAAAAAATATGTATATAAACAGTATTATACAAATTAACAGACATTATTGTGACAAGCAATATGATAATTTCAGTATTATTATTTACAAGCAATATGATAATTTCACAATATTATACAAATTAACAGACATTATTGCGACAAGCAAGACATAAACACATCGCAAAACTCACAGTGAATATATATACAAAGTGTGATTAAAATGATATTTAGCAATTAAATTATAACACCCATATACCACCCAATTGGATTGCTGCAGTTGTTTATAAAATATATTGCTCAATTTCTCTGCAGATGGAGAAGAGGTTTGAAATAAGAGATATGGCTTTAGCAACAAATACTGAAAATAATACAGACAGAGTATGTATAAGTAACAAGAAAGTTATAAATGTAAGTAAAAGGAAACTGCTGAAATTTGGGAGACTCAATGATGAAAAGGCATGGAGAATTTAACACACACTGGACACATTAAAAGCAAGGTAAAGATGAGGAAACATTAGGTAACCTACTTAATGAATTGATATCAAAAGGA
Organism: Acanthosepion pharaonis; assembly: GCA_903632075.3. Lineage (NCBI taxonomy): Eukaryota > Metazoa > Mollusca > Cephalopoda > Sepiida > Sepiidae > Acanthosepion > Acanthosepion pharaonis. The sequence continues at coordinate 1,370,218 of CAHIKZ030000791.1, forward strand.
CGACATATAATGCTGGCAAGGCAACAAAGGACAGGAAGTTGTGGGCATTATGATCTCCCTTGTCTTAAAAAGATATGTCACACAGAAGGCAGTGACAGGGGATATAATCAGTACTCCCTACCCCTGTTGTGATTTGTATTTTGATCTGACATCTGTCTTTTAAAGAAGTGGTAGGTAGAAAAGTAAAAAGGATTCTGGTCTAAAAGAAGAGAATAAGCAATTATTGAGAAATACTGTGGTTTGAATTTTAATCCATTAAAATCCGATCTTTCTCTTTTGTTTTCCTTCTGTACATCTCTTTGGTGATACTTTGTTTATATAACAGGATACAGGAGAAATCTGACTTGGTTTTCTTAACTGAGTTACAGATAATTCATTTTTGTCTTTGATGTCTGTAGAGAGGGAGCCTTAATCAAAGACCTGCCTAATTTGTCCACATAGTAGCAGCATTGTCAGGACAAGCAACAGTGCTACCAGAGACAAAGATGGGTTTGAAGATGAAGTTTGAAACTAAAGAAAAATGTCTGAAACTTAGACAGATGCCAAACAAAATACATGACTTAAAATTCTATTGTCTTATCTTGCCTTTGCCTGGCTTCCTGTCTTTTACTGCTCTTAGCAATACTTTGGCCTTTATGATTCCTCTTTCTCTTTGTGGTACTTGTTCCTCCATCTATTTGCTTAAACTAATGAAGTAGGTTACTTATTGCTTTTCTCTGGTCTTCTTGCCTATATTGTATCCTGTGTTTTTTTCAGGACATGAGTGGTCTAGGCTCTCCTAGCTTCCTGCCTTTTCTTGCTCTCAGCTTTCTTAATTATGATTCCTTTTTCTCTTTGTGATACTTGTTCCATCATTCATTTGCTTAAATTTGTCAAGTAGTTATTGATTTTCTCTGCTCGTCTTGCCTACATTGGATCCTGTGCACCTTCAGAACTTGGGCAATCACAGCTCTCCACAGTTTCCTGCCTTGTCAGCTCTTTCATCTATGACTCCTCTTTCTCTTTGTGATACTTCCATTCATTTGCAAAATATAGTCAGATATGATACTTGCTTTTGCTTTCAGTGATTTGTGAGTATTCTCTAAGCCTTCTTTCCTTACAATAGAAAAAAAACTTTGATATTTTTCTGTCAACTAATTTCCAGGTATGGTTTAAAAGATAAATGTGGAAATTTTAAATATGATGGCATTTCTATTTTACTTTGAGAATTGGGGACATTTTGAAATTTGTCATTCCACTGTTGGCTAAGTGATTTACCCTGTAGGTCAAACTTTATATTTCAAGATTTAAAACAAGTAAATGTTAAATTTCCTTTTGTGTTTTTGTTTTCAGAGTATTACCCACCTCTTCTCCACAGTGCCGGTGAGTTACCATTTTTTTCTTTGACACTTTCATTATGATACCTGAGGAAATACTTTTAAAATCATGACCAAAAAACTCAATGTTTTTGTCTTCTTGACAACTAAGCATACATTTGTTTTATTTTTTTATATTATGTACATTCAGACTAATATCTTCATCTTTATTATTATAATAGCAACCAAAGATAAGGACATCAGCCCATTTGTAAATAATAACTCATCATCCCAGAAATTATCAAATTAGTACAGAACTAATATAATATACCAATTAAGATAATAATTAAAATGAGGATATTAGTCCAGATGTAAATAATAACTCCTCATTCCAGAAATAGTGTTAATGGTTGCAGAGGAGCATACACTAGTGAATCTGTTGATTCTAATCCTTTAGGAATGACTGAAAAAAAAACTCTTCCCCCAAATATATGGACAAATCATGCAGATGTATGCTGGGATTTTTTCCTAACCAATAAGATAAGTCACTTCTAAGCCTCAACTGCTATATTTCTGTCCTTTCTTGTTTTGAAATCAGAACACTGCAATTGCTTATCTTTATCCCTTTTGTATGTTAACACCAAAAAGGAATGTATTATAATATGTATTTTATTGTAAGTGATTTTTGTTTAATCCAATTAATTTTGTAACTTAAAATAGTTTGTTATTAACATTAATAATTGAACAGTGTACAGTTTATAAACACCTCAGGAAAGATTTGTATTTTATCCTCATTGTGTGCGTGCGCATGCGAGCATAGCTTTTGTACACGCGCTTTTGTGACACACCTTGGGTGTTCTTGAGAGTCAAATTTACTGAGAAATTAGAACATCATCACTAGTAATAGTCTATCCCACAATCCAAGACACCTTGATGAAAAGTATCTTTATATGAAATTTAATTCAAGCTGAAATAAAATTGTCTGACATATATTTATCTCCTTTCTATTCCCCCCTCTCTCATTCTTTCTTTCTTTGCAGTTGTGTATCTCTTTCTGTTCATGGATACTTGCCATTACTCCTTTCGATTTGACCATAGTTCACAGAGAGAGGGAAAGAAGTGGGTAGCTTTGTAGTTTGTCAGTGTGGAAGCTTTTTGCATGTGGACATGAATGGGGTCATGACATCTGTACATCACATGTCAAAATTTTGCACAGTGCACCTCAAATGTTAGACACAGAAAAAAACATATGGTGTATTAAATTTAAGAATTACTTTATCCCATTCTTAGTTTGTGAACTTTTTGCCTTGGTACTGTTGTTTTGCCTACCTTTGTTTTGCACATATTTTCTGCTTAGTATTTTTACCCTCGTTCTTTTTTATTTCTTTTCTTATTGTTTATTGGAAACTTTGTCAGTTCTGTTTGTTGGACATTTCTGCCAATTACATTTAATCATGGACAATTACTCTACAGAGTCAACCTGCAGCTTCCATGTAGAAGTTGAAATTAGCAATTTATTTAGTGAGTTTTTATCAGTAACTGTTCAAATTTCAATACAATGAAAATCAGGCATAGACTTAAGATAACTCATTCAGTTTATTGATAAGCCATAATCTCTATAACAAGCAATGATTCACTATGAATGAAATGTCTTATGAAAATGAATGGACAAAGGCTTGATTTACTTAAATAAGCCCACTCATGTGACTGGTTATATGCAGATCTTAATCAGACTTTATCAATAAATAATCCACATATTTCCAGTCTTTAGAAGTTAAGTGCTATTGATCTGATAATGCTTTCTTGAGTAAACAGGCCTGTCACCAATGGGGACTGGCAGGGGGCACACCCCCAAAATTTTTTTACCCCCTCCATCCTTTTCTGCACTCCTTATGTGAAAACTATATGAACTAATTTTAATGTGCAAGTTCTTACTTCCAAGCCCCTCTCTCCAACTTAAATATCTTCTCACTGAAAACATTCTGGCAACGGGCCTGTTAATTGACAAATGAGCCAAATGATATTTAATATAAAAGCAATGACTTACTATCTATAAAACATACATAGTAAGCAATGAGAATAAAAATATAAAATTTACATAAGTGCTTCCAAGCTCATGCTTTGGTATGACAAATGACAAGATGTCATTTGTGATACTTTTGTGATCATTGTTGCTGTTGACGTTTTACCTTCAACAATCAACTTGGCTGTAGTTGAAATATTGCGAACTGTGCATGAATATATTCCTCGATCCTGTGCTGTGGCTTCATGGATTATTAACTTGTGGACTCTCTTGTCTGCAATGATGTCTATTCTATTGTCAGACTTCAAGACCTGGCCATCTTTTTTCCAGATCACATCCACATACTCCTGTTTAGTTTCACACATAAACATGGCCGTCTCCCCTATCTTAACTTTCACATCTGTTAGTTTTTTAGTGAAAGCATCCGAGGAGTCTTCTGTGAAAACAAAAATACAGTCATATTGCAAGAAAAGTTAGACAGTATTATGAAAATAAAAATAAAATTTTACACTTGGGATTTCAATCTTTGACAAGATTTGGGTTATACTTCAATTTTATCTATGATTTTTCTCTTGTTTCTTTTTTTCCAAGGCCTCAATAAATTTTTACTTTTTATCTGAAAAGGAAAATTAATTTTCATATGTGTATCATGTCCAATAATGTCCAAAATTGATAGGCTACTCTACCTAACTGATAATAATACATGCTATCAAGTCATCCCATAAGTAATATCCAAAATCTGATAGCAATAGGTTAAATGATATCTTATTTTAAAATGCTTAAAGGATAACAATACAGACCATTCCATAAGTAATATCTAAAATTTAATAACAATAGATTGAATAATAATATTGTCATTTTAAAATGCCTAAATGGTTACAATACATACTATCAGATTATGCCATATGTAATATCCAAAGTCTGAATACAATATAATAAATTAAATATTGTCATCATTCTAAAATGCTTAAATGATAACAATACATGCTATCATGTTATCCTATCTGTAATATCCAAATTCTGATAGCAATAGATTAAATGATATCATCGCTATTCTAAAATGCCTAAATGATATTACATCCTATCAGATCATCCGATATATAATATCCACAGGGGAGTTGACAGGGTCAGCGATATCACACTGGGGGTGTAACCCTCAATTCCACAGGGCAGTTGATGAGGTCAGTAACAACACCTAGCATAGTGAGGCTGTGACCCTACACTCCACAGGAGAGTTGACCGGGTTAACAACACCTACCATAGTAAGGTGGGACCCTACATTCTACAGAGTTAATAAGAACAAGATAATTTTTTTTCTTTAGAATTAAAATTTTAAGTTATTTATAACAGAAACTTACCTGTAACAGTCAAACTGGCTTTAGTAGAATAATTTTCAAATACACAAGAATATTCAGCCCTGTCTTCATGTCTAACGTTATGGATGATGAGCTTATGGACTTTCTTGTCACGAATGATTTCAGTTCTTGAGTCTTCATAAATTTTCTGGCCATTCTTCATCCAGGTAACTCTTAAGTTCTCTTGGGTTGTTTCGCAAGTGAATGTAGCTGTTTCATTTTCTCCAACTGATACACTAGTTAATTTTTTCGAAAATACATTATCATCTGAAAATAAAATTGAGTTCATAATTATAGAATTCTACTTAAATAAAAGATTATATCTGTTATGATTTTAGCTACTTGAAGTTGGGATATTTTTTTTTACTCTTTTTGTTTACAAGTTTTACATGTTAGCTATTTTGGAGCAATCATTACTTTCATTGTTTTCATTAATAGCTACAAATTATTTGGAATCCCTGTTCAATTCATTGCCACAGTAAGAAAACACTAGACAAAAAAATTAATGCAAAATTTATTGTAAGTAACCCCAAGACAAAATCTTCTCTCAACATACTAGAAGCTTCTTGTGAGATATCTTTTCAACCATTCTAAGAGAATGAAATTCCACATACAATATCTTGTCAGCTATGCTAGGAGAATGAAGTTTCTCAGACGATATCTTGTTAACCATGATAGAAGAAAATTCCTCATACAATGTCTTGACAGCTATGCTAGATGAATGAAGTTTCTCAGATGATATCTTGTTAGTCATGAGAGAAGAAAATTCCTCATACAATGTCTTGTCAGCTATTCCTCATATGATATTTTGTTAGCTATGATAGGAGAATGAAATTTTCTATATGACTTCTTGTTAACTGCAATAGCATAATGAAAATCCTTATACAATATCTTAACCTAATGAATGAAAATCCTCATTCGATATCCTATCAACCCTACACAGAGAATGAAAATCCTTATATATCTTGCCAACCATGCTAGGAGAATGAAAATACTGTGTTGTCAGTTATGTAAGAAGAATAAAATTCCTCATGCAATTTATTGTTAGCCAGTCTCATTTGGTTAAAACAGAAAAAACAAGAACAATGAAAAATATTTCATCTTGGTTCATAAAGTCATAGATTTGCTTGGCATGTTATATTATGTCCTATAAGACAGTATTTTTTAAAACAATGATTGAATGAGGAATCCCATTTAAGCAAAGTAAATTCAAGTAGCCATGAATATGTACTTTATTGTCAATCAGTAATGGAACCACAATTTGATGAAAAAGTGGGGTTGGTAAATCTGGATTGATTGATTGAGGTATGTTCAGGTTGTGTATCAGTTATTAAAATGAAAAATGGAATCAGCAAGTAGAGTTCAAATTCCAGCCTAGTCTGTTACATTCACTTTCATACTAATTCTCTTCAAGAAGACACAAATCCATTTCTTTTCCCCATGCTATTGGCTAAATAGTAGGTTATTCAGAGATGACCATAGTTACAGTTTCTGGGAGAGAACACACACACGCACACACACAAGTTTGTGTGTGACAATATTCTACATAGATGATGTAGAAATTATTCTTATGGTAATGATAGTATTAGCCATTTCTCTACAAGGAAATATTTGGCATTCATTACTGAACAGCTTGAGTTGAAGTTTATAAAATCTTTCTCTTAAAACAATTTTCCAGGGGAAAAAAGCTTTTTCAAGTTTAGTACCTGTTATCACTCTTTCTAGTAATGTTTTTTTTTTTTTTTTTTGGAAGGGGGTCCTTCCTAACCTTTTATATGAGGTAGTGTGAAATGTCAACATCTTGATTATGTCATTATTTTCTGTTCAAGTTACATGTGCTATCCACATATTGCTGCTGTTGGTAGTTATCAATTGATATGGTTTCTGTTATTTGGTACAGTTATTTGTTTGAGAACATGTAGCACCAGTCTACAATGTTGAAAGAAGGATGACCTTTGCCAAGACACTTACACTTAACTCTCTCAAACCCATTTAACCATTGATCTTAGAAAGCAATTTTATACAGCTAGCAGTTTAGATATGTCTGAATGGGTTTGGCACCATGCATTGAATCCATATTAAAGTCTCAATCTGACGAGGATATTTAAGATTCTGGTTTTCAAATTTATAGTTTGGTTTTATAGCAATTTGTAGTGTTGGAAAAAATTACCTGTGGCATAGTCTATTCTATATTGGTGATGAAAAACCATTTCTTCCATGATTACTATTATATTGTTTACTTAAAGATTTTGAAAGTATTAAAAATAAACAAAAATACTGATCCACATAAAGCTTTTGATATTTTATAAGTAAAACGCAATTAAAAAATTACGTAAATATTGCACATATTTTTTTTAACAGCATTATTTAACTGGTCATAAATTAATAAATTGAATTTGCTGATCTACCAGAGTTATCTCCACCTGCTTAAATTTTTGTCTTAGAGTTATCTCCCTTCCATTTGAGTAATTCATCTCTTTCAGGAGTGAATGATTATTCACTCGTGCAAGAGATAGATTACTCATTTTGTCATCCTTTCTTGTTTCAAATTTCTATATCAGAAAAGAATAGTGAGCAAAATGTCTCCCAGAAATTAAGTAAAACATTGATATATCCTTAGAAACAAAGAAATGAGTACTGAACTGCTATGCAGTATCTAATCTACTATATAATAGTGAATACTTCATCAATGAAGAAGTGCCTCAAAGCAACAGATGTGGTTATTTACAAACATGCTGAGAATACAATGGCATTCAGAATATATAAGCAACAAGGAAGGCAAAATGGAAACCAAAAGAACTCTTATTCATACAATCAGAAAGAGGCAGTTGAAACTTGTAAAACAACTGGACAATCTATTCATATATGTAAAAGAGACTTGAATTGACATAGAGGCGATTTTTCCATAAGAGTACTATGGATGGAGCATGTGAAAAACAAGGAAGATTTTTAAAAAGTGGGAATCAGAAGAACTGTTATTCATAGAATCAGAAAAAAAAAACAGCCAAAACTTGGTAAACAACTGTACAATCTCTTCCTAGATGAAAAAGAGACTCAAATTAACAGAGAGGTGATTCTACACAGGAGTACAGAGAATACTATGGATCAACTATGTGAACAATAAGGAAGACTTAAGAAAAATGTAAACAAAAAGACACAGCATCAGAAAGAGTTGGAATTTTTGTGACACATAATCAGGAAAAATGGCTTTTTAGAATCTGGCACTCACAGGAGAATGGCAATGAATGCTGCACAACTACTTTGCAGATGAAGAAGAGCCTTGAAGCAACAAAGATCTGATCTGAAGACCATGAGATGAGCATGTGAGCAGTGAAAAAGTTTATACTTCACATCAGAAAGAGACAATTAAAATTTCTAGAACACATAATGATGCCCTGCATGTTTCATGCTGTGACATCTATATGAAAGTATCAATTTGATGAAGCGATTTAAGAACATGACTTGGGTTTTCAGGTTAATGTTTTGGTTTTGTAGCAATTTGCAGTGTTGGATGAAGGTGAAGTCTGACACAAAGCCACAAAAGAATGGTACCTGGTAAGTCTTCACTAACTACTATTGTATTAGTAATTGCTAAAGTAAAGCATAGAAATTCACATCAATCATCACTAAGCAACTGAATGTTTTCCATCAAAGATGCCCGAGAAAGATTTTTAGCACCAAACCCATTCAGAAATATCTAAACTGCTAGCTTTCTAAGACCAATGGTTAAAAATGGCTTTGAGTAAGGGAAGCATTTTGATCTTGGCAATGACCATTCGTCTTTGAACATCGTGGACTGGTGCTACAGAACCACAAAGAAAGAACTATACCAGATAACAGAAACCATATCACTTCAAGACTTTCAACAGCAGCAATAACTAAAATGGAAAGCACATGTAACTCAGACAGAAAATAATGATAATCAAGATGTCAGCATTCCACACTACTTAAAATAAAAGGTTAGGAAGGAAATCGACCATCAATATTGGAAAGAATGATAGCAACTACTGGGCTTATGAAATTTATTTTTCTAAAGACTGCATTACCAATGAAGGGGTTTGGAGAAGAGAACAAGCATACACTCTCTCTGAAATTATCACAGATTGATAAATGAGGCTAGTTGAGCACATTATGAATCATTTACATCAACAGTACTAAAAAAACAGCCATGATATGGATCCCAACTGAAAGAAAATGAGGACAAGGAAGAGTTGGTGAAGATTCTTCCAAAATGATCTAAAGGCAATCAATTTTGAATAGTAAAATATTGAAAGAATAACATCTGATCAAAGACTAGACAGCTTGCTACCCAATGTGCTCAACAACAGAAGAAGACTTAAAAACTAAAACAAATTACTTGATTTGTAAGTAATACTTACCTGTAACTTTGAGTTCAAAGTCACTAGAAACAGAACCAGTATGATTTCTAGCAATACAAGTATATTTTCCAGAATCTTGTGCATCAGTTCTGGTAAAATCCAAGAAGTTGTTTCCATATTCTTCAGTAATTTTCATATGGTTATCACTGGTCAGTTTCTTTCCATCTTTATACCATGTAACGTCTGGTTTTGGTACACCTATGGAAAACAAGACAAAATATTAACGTATTGACAGTTGTTTTTTGGAGAAAAAAAGGTAAGTTTCCTTTGTAAATAATTTTCTGTTATTTGGCATTTAAATAACACTTATTTTTCTTTTTCAATGTACTGTGGATTCTGCTTAACCATTAAATAAAGTTAGACTACAATATACGATAACCTGTGCCAAAATTACATAAGGTCACACCACTTGCCTGTATATTGAGACATTAACCATAATATCTTTCTATATGCGTTGTATAGCAAACAACCTACAACACATACCAGTAGGTACTGTATATTCTATCAGTATTACTTAGCAAACATTTAAAATTCATCAGGTCTACAGATAAACACATTAACATCAACTCCTATAAAATATTAATGCCATAGATTACACACTCATACCACACTTAGTTGTCTAAATGGTTAACCCATAGTTTCATAAAGATTTTTTAACCTTGAGAAATTGTATGCCACAATTTACAGTAAGCAAAATAAAAATAAGTGAGCATTAGTGTATTTGATTTTGATTGATTTGTTTTTTATGGCTTATCAACCTTTTGTAGGTTATTTAATGCTTTAGCATTCAACACATTCAAACCCATCCTGTAAATATCAGCTCTCAAAGTCTCACTGCTTGTGGTCAGTCTCACAATTTTCATGACTTCCTGCATTATTTGCAATGATGATGTTGTGGACTCTTCTAGTATTCTAACCTTCTCTAACCTTAAAAAGGCACAGTCCACATCGTACGCCTATGACAGAAAAACCTCAACCAATAGAAATGGCAAGAATCGAACCAAGCAATTCCATTGGTCAATCGTCTTCTGAAACAAGAATTGCGCCAAAACGACTTGAGCCACTTTTGAAAACCCAAGTGTTATATAAAGGAAAAGGCAGACAGCCCTTTCAGTGGAAGCGGAGCAGCAGAGTAGCTGTAATTACCAACCTTCAAGATGTAACATTTCACCGACTCCGTCTTAGTCATTGACCAGACGATAAAAGAAAAATTACCAGCCCCATTCAGTCAGTCTAGCAAATTCACCGAGCAATTGCCTAAATACTCCACGACGTTTGAAAAACAATCTTGCCGCGCTTTTCAAAGAACACTCACTGACTCACTTTGAACATTCAACGAACGACTCTCTCTTGAAACTTTCCACTAAATTTCTTATACATATTGATTTATAATCATTACAAAAAATAAGAAATACGATACAAACACAAACACGTTCAAAGGTAGACTACTTCGACAAACTTTTGCAAAAAAACTCTTAAATCTTATTACTCCAATATTTGATACAAACAAGAAAATAGCAAACATAACGACACAGAGACATCAAACATTTCAGCATACACATACAATTTACGCACGCAACTCATACAAATATTATTCCAGTTTGTAAATGTTTAATAGTATATAAATCTTGTATTGTTTTGATCTATATATGTCTCGTTTTTTCCTTGTTTGAAATCTCACGCTTGTTTGTATATTTGTTTGGGACACGGTTAAACACGCAACCGATAATAACAAAAATCCTTCTGATAAATCAAATGACCCAAAAGTCTCAACAATGTGATGTTGCAGAGTGTACATGAGGTGGGGTACAGCAGGTGGAACATTGACAGCTGATAATTATGAGGTGGGTTGAATGCAAAAAGGTTAAATCCAAAAAATATTTTTATATTGTAAAATCTTGGGAGATAATACTAATATTCTGATACAAGTCTTACTACTTAATCTATAGCTGAAAGGAGAAGAGATGGATGAATATCCTTTCCCAAGGATATTTGCACATAAGTTAATATAACAAACTTGAATAGAATTGGAACTTGGTTCTCCAATTTCCAATTCTGAGATATTGTCCATTACACTACCTACATATAAAAGTTTACAGCACCTGATATTGCCAAGTAGTCATCCATCAAGATGATGACCAGGCTCGACATTATTTAACTTTGGTGATCATATGAGAACCAATGTTTCAACATAATATGGCCGTAAGCTGGGCATTAGTCAAATATAAGCAATTCACTCCCTGTAAATTAATTAACAGATTCCATTTGAATTTTCCTGAAGGTTACCCAGATCAACAGAAACATGAAGAAGGCTAGAGGACAAATAACTGAAATGTTGTGAAAGTAACAACAAAGATGAGGATATTAGTTCAAGTGTAAATAACCTTAGTTTTATTTTTAATTTAAATGAAAAAATTAATTAAAATTTTATCTTTTTATCCTTTATTGTTTTTTCTTTCTTGTTGGTAAAATGTCCCATCTACAAATTGATGTAGTGGTATCTTGAGCTGAAAATGACCTCAACATAAATCAATCTAGTTTGAAAATATCCACACAAATATGAATATTGTGGGATAATGTTTATTTATCTTAGAAGAAGAATAAATGGAAATATACTTTTATTAATATATGAAAAAAAAGTTTTTCTTTAATAAAAAAAATGTATATATCTGTAATGAAAGAAAGCTTAAGTTTGTAGTGAAGTATTATTCAATGTGACAACTGTCTATAAGTGCAGTTTAACCATTTCTTTTATAGTCAAGTAGTTCAAGGAGAAGAAACTAAGGTTGCTTTCACTATAGGAATACAGAAGAAAAATTGAGGAAAGGAATAAATAAGAAAAAGAGAGAAAAAAGGAATATAGAAGAAAAAAGAGAGTAATAAGATAAAAAGGGAGTAGAGAGAATAAGAGAGATAAAAAGATAGGAAATAAGGAAGAGAAAAGGAGAAAGGAATATAGAAGAGAAAAAGGAAAGAGAGGAAGAGAAAAAGTGAGGGGAAAAAAAAATTATAAAGAAAAAATGTTAAAGCTAGTAATTTGACTACTACCCATAAGTTCAGTTTGACCATTTCTTTTAAAGAGACAGTTGAAATTTCTAGGACAGAGGAGAACGGTGAATAACCTACCTAACAAGCTTGTATATGTGAATGGCAGAACAGGGTTTTGGAGAAATTTCAGGATATAAAATGGCTTCATTTGAATAACCATGCATTTGTAGAAATCATCAACAAAACAATTGCTTACTTATAAAGATCAGAAATGTTAAGTTTGTAAAAAAACAGTTATTCCTTAAAATTTGATTTGATTTTTCACCAATAAAACCAAAAACAAAAGAGGTAAAAAAAACTGAGCTTGATTATGCATCTGAATACATGGGATGCCAGAAATTAAAAAATTCAAACTTAAAGTTAATTGTCCCTATATAATTCTCTCAGTGTATATGTATAAGCAATGTCTGTTTCTATTTAGGTCAACTAGGTGAGCAACGACAAGGTTTTAGAGAAAATAGAAACACAAAGGACACTTACACTTAAGATCAGAAAGAGACAGTTGAAATTTCTATGGTACATAATAAGGAAAGAGGGCCTAGAAAATTTAACACTCACAGGACAGATTGAAGACAAGAGGAACAATGGAAAACAACACATGACCTACGTAAACTTGAGTAAATGGATGGTAGAACAGTGTTTAAGAGATAAAATTTACTAAGAGCTACAAAGGACAGGAATTTGTAGAGAGCCATGATTGCCAGTGCCATGAAGGGACATGGCATATGGAGAAATTTGAGAAGTTTTTTTCCAACTATGGTTGCCATCACCACAATATCCATTTGTTCCTGATTTAAAAGAAATATTTTTTACAAAAAAAAAATGTCTTTTTTCATATGCAGATCAGCTAAGTCCAAAATCTCTGTAAAACTCAAGGATCGATTTTCTACTTTCTGGATATTTTAAAGAGGACACATATAAAATGATTAAAAAAAAAATCAGTTTTTCTTTTCTGACAAATATGGCTTGAGGAAGATCTAAAAAATGCTAATCTATAAGATTTATTTCTAAAAAAACATTTCCCTATTTTTTTATTAGTGAATCCATTGAATTAAGTAGTACCTCCTCCCCACAAAAAACAAGCAGCTCGGTCCAGATAACTATAAAAAGTCAGGAATCAATTTGACAATTTATTGATGCTATAAACAGGACTTCCCTTCTAAAATGATAAAAATATCAATATTTTTCTATTCTGACAAATGTGGTTTTGGGAAGATCTAAAAAAAAATGCTCGTATATAAAATCTATTTCCAAGAAACATTTTCTTATTTTTTTTTATGAGTGGACCATCTAATTAAAAAAAAAAACAGGGAAAAGATTGTTTTCATACATTGAGCAACTAAGTCTGGATAATTGTAAAAAGTCAGGGATTGATTTGACACTGTATTGATATTATAAACATTATTCTTTCTAAAATGATTAAAAAAAATCAATATATTTTCTTATTTACACTATTCACAGTTTGGACATTTGTTATCATCTCTGTTGCCATATTTATGTCTCAGCCATTGTACACTCCTCAAGGACACAAAGCGTTGGTTGGATCCAGTGACTTGACTCACAGAGTTGTGAGTTCAATACCTGGCTACTGCAGTAGTGAACAAAAACGTGGAGAGTTGAGTTAAAGGGAGATAACTGAGACTTCCGGAGGAGGCATGGCACATGGAACTACAACAATCTACTATGGTGGAAGAAATAAAAGGTTCAGTTCGAAATACCAAAATGTTGTGAATAAGAGATGAGGACAATAGTCCAAACACTGTAAATAGTGTAAATAATTATCATAGCTTGAGGAAGGTTTAAGGAATACTAAGCTATAAAAATTATTTTTCTCCAAATTATATCCCCCCCCCAATTTTTTTCTCTTCCTGATGTCCAGAAATAATATAAAACAAATGTAAGCTTAAATGTAACTTACCCGAAACAGTGCAGAAAAAATCAGTTGATTTAGGTTCCTTCACAGCTTGTGAAACTGGTTTGGTCAAAAACACAGGTGGTGAAGAGGGTTGGCCTGGACTAAAAACAAAATAATAAATTCATGAATAAATATTTATACCAAAATGTTTTCCACTAGGACAATTCAATTGTTATTGTTTGAAAAAGCTACAACATTTAAATAAATAAAGTATATAATATTTATATTATATAAACAAAAAAGCCAAATATAACAAAAATAAGATAAAACAAAATGATATTAACAAAAATCAAAGTTTGTAAAGTTTTCTTTATGAATATGACAAAAGAAAAATTGCTTTTTTCTTTTTTTTAATATTCTTTATTTCTTTCTTTGGAGATTTTTTAAATCCTACAGAATACTGAACATTTTGTGTAATTTCTATATTGGTTTTAAAATATACAGCAAAAATATAAAATACTAACGTACTTGTGTTAAAAATGACAGCAATCTGATGGAGATTTAGAATTGACATTTCAATCAAGTGGAGATAAGAATTCAAAAACTAAAATAGAAGCCAATGAATCATTTAATTATTCTGTTCCTGTTATATTTTTTAGAGAATCAATGGTATCTATGATTTATTGATTACTCTTGGGATTATATTAATTGCTTTTTGCTCAGTATCTGTGGAAATAAAAAGAAAACAGCAACCAATGAGTAAATTCAAGCTCTCCCAACTGGTATTCCAACCTCGAGTCGTTCCTTCTTGAGTTCTGTCTCAAAATCGCACTAACAGACTTTTCTAGCTGCCAACCGTGAACGTCACTCAAAGCACCCCGCACTGGGAAAAATTAGTTGCTTTTATATTTGTCCATATACCCATAATCCCTTGCGTCTTTATGCGATCCCATAATTCATTGCTTCCTGTCCCATAATACATTGCATCTTTATTGCATAAAAATGCAATGCAAGTCCCCCCTCATTCTTTTACCTTATCTGGCCGAGGACGGATTACGGCAGAGCGGTAAGTGCTTTTTTCTCCCTCATTTCAACTGCTGTCGCTTTACATGCTAAGCAAATACGGGCTCTTTTTTTAGCGGGGACAAGGCAAGTCACAACCAGTTGTGCTCATCCCAGGTTCTGTCTCATCACGTCTGCCACATTAAATATTGTATGTGTTTAATATAACAGTGACTTGAAATGGAAACACATCTTGAAAGAAAACAAATAGTAACAGAACAATAAAGATGGCAATGACACAGCCTATCTCAAAACCAAGTTGAAGATGATCATTTAGTAGACAAAAGTGTCTGAATGCCTCGCAAGAAAGGTTTGAACAAATAAGACTTCACATAGTAGTATAGAAACTTGTGAGCTAATATTGTTTAAATATTAATAAATATTTTATTTGTAGAGATTAGCAAAAATGATTAAGGGAAATAACCACTCATAAATTTACTACTACTACTAATAATAATAATAATGGTAATTGTTAAAAAGTTTTAATATTGAGAATTCACAATTAAAATAGAAGCCAAAGAAATCAAGTCAAGATCTGGAGCTTTGATTATACTACTGCAGGTTTCCCAGTGACTGGGGTAGGTAGCAGTTGGCTAGTTTTTGCTTGTTCTTTCCAAGCATATCTTTCAAGCGGGTTAATATGGGCAAGGCTGCACTCCTGCACATCCCTTCTAATGCAGTCCTTCCACGTGACCAGGAACCCTGAACTCAAAGACAGTCCTAATGCATGACGGTGCTTGTTGGGCATGACCAAATGGGCATGCAGCAGTGATGCTCTATCCTCAGTACCAATGAACTGTTCAATTAATCCATTCCCATTATATTTTTTTAGAGAATCAATGGTATCGATGATTCATTGATTACTCTTGGCTTCGTATTACTCACTTTTTGCTCAGTGTTTTTTCATGATAAACATTTTATGTGTTTATAACTGTAACATGATGTGCAAGCACCTCACAAAAGAAAAAGATGAACAACAGAATAACAATGGCAGTGTAAGGATACAGAAGGCACTTATCTCCCTTTGATGGAGATAAGTCATATGAGTCACTTGAGAGCCACTTAGTGATGCCACTCCATATGGTGATGAAAGTAGCAATCAAATTCAGTTTGTTTTACAGCAGAAACCAAGTGAGGTTTCTTTCTTTAGCTCAGGCCCCCTATGTCCTGAGCAGTGATTAAATCTGCCTCCCCTGCAGCTTACAAGTCTATGGTGCCATTTTCTTTTGGGAATATATTTTTCCAGATATAGAAAGAAACTCTAGCTTGCATTCCTCAATTTGGGACAACCCAGGCTTGCTGTTTCTTGTTTGTGGAATATGTCTTCACCTGAGATAGATGAATCCGACCCATTTGAATCTGGAGTCCTAAACATGACTTCTCCAGACAGAAGTACCTCCATATTATATGTAAGACCCTTCCTTTTTGTTTCTCTTCATGCTCTGCTTTGCCATGTAAAGGATATGTTATTCTCTATGTGGAATACGTATATATGTATATATAGTTTTGTGTATATCTTAGTATTATAAAAGTCTCTCTCAAAACAAAGCATGTTTGTCATTCATTTTCCTTTCAGCTATTTCATTCCATCCACAAAATATGGTGTTATTATAACATGGATATGATAATGCCCATAATGGGGGAAATGCAAATGGGAGAATAAATCTTTCTTCTATAACTCATGCCTATCTCAAGACCAAGTAATCAAGATAATCACTTAATCGACAAAGGTTTCTAAGTGCTTTGCAAGAAAGGATTGAACAAATAAGGCTGTCATCTAAAAAACATAGTAGTGATGAAACAGATTAATTAAAGTGTTCATTTTGCTCAGGAAACAATTTTGTCTTAATAAACACGCATTTTACTTGTAGAGATTATTGAAATGACTAAGGGAAGTAACCATTTATAACTTTTCTACTACAGAACATAACACAAAAGATATACACAATGGTAATTATTAGATAGTAGATACTGCAAAATATACAGAAACAAGCATCTCCAAACTTGTAAACATTTCAACCTCTGTACACTCACGTCATTCTTGGATGTTGACCCACCACCAAAAAAAAAAACAGTACAATGAAGAAATGGATTGACACTTTTTACTTTCTGTATATAAGTCTTCTGAGGTCTGGCTGAATCTTTTAGACATGTTTTACTCATTGTATTGCATTGTTTGGAAAAATTCTTTTGTTCTATGTTTTTGCTATGACAATTCAACTACGGTACATTCAGATTTTTCACAATTGTCTGTTTTATTTTGTTCATTTTTGAAAACTTTGTAAACTATTAGACATTTAAAACAGATGCAACCTTCAAACTTTCAATAAAATAGTTAATTCTTTTTAAACACATGAGTACAAAACAGAAATTTGAGTAACAAGAAAGCACGAAGGATGAGAGAAATAGCCAATGAGAGCATAGAGGAGAGAGAAATAGCCAATGAGAGCATAGAGGAGAGAGAAATAGCCAATGAGAACATCTTAATTGGTGTCAGGACATTTATTATCTGTCTACAAATTCATAAATTTGTTACTTACAGTGGGGTAATTGCCCAAATTAGCAAAATGCTCAACAAACAGAATTGATAAATTTCCCAATAAATAATAAGAAAAGGAAGAAAAGAACAGGGAAAAATAATACTAGGCAAACCAACAGTAATAAGACAAATATTTCACAAAGTAAGAATGGTGTTCACACACAAAAGGGATTCAATCAATTGATTGTAGCATTCTGACCAGATCCCAAGTGGTCTAGTGGTTAGGATTCTTCACTTTCACTGCAGCAGCCAGGGTACAATGTGAAATGTGATTTGCGGAGGTATGGTGGAGTAATGGATAGCGGCTCAGATTGAGCCAAGTTTGAATTCCAGTCGAATCCATTACATTCACTTACATGCTAATACCCTTGGGAAAGGTATGAATCCTCTTCTCCCCCAGCTATGGGTAAACAGCAGGACAGACCGGGTTTTATAGCCTCGGATGGCAACTGGTCTACTGCAGAAAGAAATGGCAACCTACTGCAGGAGAAAAAATATGCCTCTTCAGTCATATATCTAAAGATACATGATTGCCTAAGCATGTATCATGCATGACACATAACTGACTGATTCTGACTTCAAGACAAGAAAGAACAAAAATATTGTGGATGAGACCAAGTAGAAGTCCATTTTTATTAGTTAGGAAGAAATCCCAGCATTCATCTGTATGATTTTTTTTATAAATTTGGAGATTGGTGTTTTTAACCATCATTCCAGTAGATTGAAAGCAACACTTACCTTTCAACTCTGACATTGACAATTCCAGACACAGTGCCTTCAGAGTTGCGAGCGGTGAGAGTATACCTTCCGCTGTCATCTCCATCGGCCTGATTTATTTCCAAGCTGTTCTTGTCAGCAGCCTGTTTTATTATCAGCCTGTTGTCAGCCTTGATCTCTTTGTTATCTTTTAACCATTTTATTTCCGGAGTTGGGAAGCCTAAACAAAAAAAGGTATTGGAAGTTAATAGTAAAAGTTAGCATTCTATAACTTAAAATGAGCATACTGTGATGAAAAAATACCCCAAACTTAAAAACAAAATTTTATCATCAAATCGTTGTTATTATTAAAAGGAAAGATCAAAAACATTTTTTAGAACATTAAAAATTTTGGTTAAAAGTCTTGTGGGGACCAAAGATTAGTATAGGAAATTTTAGCATCATTTTTTGCAGTGAAAAACACATTGATTTGGAAATTCTTGCAAAAAATCAAATAATTGTTGGATCTTAATGAAACTTTCAGGACTTATTCACAGATAAATTAAATTATTTTAGAAATGTTTCTTCTTTTTTTTTTTCTTTTTTAAGAAAATTTTGGTAAAAACTTTTTTTTTTATATATATATTTGTTACCCCTCCACTTAATTAATTTTATGTAATTTTGAGAAATTCATTTTTTATCCACTTAATGTTTATATTAGTTAAAAGCAGAACTCTTTGTAGAATTTAAATAGTCAGTTATTTTGCTTTTGTAAAACAGGACCCCCAGTTACCAAAAATCTGCATTGGATTGTAAAATAAAAAATGCAATAAAACTAAAACATCATTTAATTAGAAAAGCTTTTAATTGCTTTTATGAATAAGAAATATTTTGGACATTGTTGTCTTAAGAAATTTTTTTTTTATGAATAATAAATTTTTACAAGAATTATAATTTTTTTAAAATTTTAATTATAATAATTTATAAAGTTTTAAATCTTCTAAAATTCAGTATTAATTTGTACCAGTTAGGTGATAGTTATTAAGTAAAAAGATATATTTACTAATCATAAATGTAAAAGCTTACTACAATTTAGAAAAGCCTAATATTTTAAAAAGAATTTTTATTTTTTTTGTATGTCTATAAATGTGCCGATCTTTGTAAATATAGATGTCAATACGTGACATTTTTAGAAAATGAGGACGATAACTATAATAAATTTAAAGCCAAAGTACCTAAAATTCAATAAGACATTAAATTTCAGAGAATATTTTTCCAAACTTTTAAGATTACTGGGTAGTTAAAAAACATATAAAAATAGTTAAGATTAATGATTTAAAAAAAAAAAAAAAAAAAAAGAACCCTTCCAGTATATTTAAATTAGTTTTGAAATACAGCAAAGTATTTTGCATATTGGAAATATTAAATTTAATCTATTAGCTTGAAATTAAATCTAAAATAAAAGCTTCAAGAAAAATTTTTATTTTTAAAAAAATTCATTTTAAACCTTTAGTATTATGTTTCTTTGGAGGTATCAATATTATTGATACACATGTGCATTCATGACTGCTTGTTTTCAATTTATTTGTTGTGAAATTTGCAGGAAATAAGTACTGTCACACAACCAATGAAATAGACATCACAAAAAATATAGACACGCCCATCATTCAGTTTAAATATAAACGAAAAAGACCACTTACATTTTTCTTTATAGATCTGACTTTCTCAGTACAAAACTAACTTTGCAGTCTATAGTGAAACTATTTATTTTACGTTCTTCTCTGAAGTAACATTTATTTTTTTCACTTTGTTCTAATCTAAGATCCACCAAGCTACACACATTGTAGCAAACAACTCTCATTCCCTTTGTATTCCACTACAATCTTAACCAGTTCAGTTTTGGAATTATCTGTTATCTTCCCAACAAAATCCCATAAACTGTGCCTTTTAATTTGTAACACTCTACCTCAAGTTTGTCTTGAGTCTTGTATAGTGTGAACATTATTATAGAAAAAAGAAAAACAAAAAATCTGCAACTTTGGAAAAGGATTCCACCACAGAATTGTTGAACATTTAACAGCTAACAGCATACAATACACTGTGTATCAAAACTAAGCTAAATAAACTTAGTAAATAACAGTAAATGTATGTATGAACTTTAAGCAATCAGGATAAGCAAAGTTGATATAACATCCCGTTTCTGATTTCTATAATAGTTGGACATATAACTTCTATTATTAACAACTTATAACTCAGAGTAAGGACATGGATTTAACAAATGGTTATTAATTTTAATTTTTGGACCTCTATTGTTAAAAACAATTGTTCTGGCTGTAGTCTTCTGCTATATTTAAACTCTATACAACAAAATATTTGACAGTGAAAAACATTTTATCAGGGATTTTGTTTTTGTTATGATCAGAATGTTACGGCATCTTCATTGGTTAAATTTTCTGGTAAGCGGTGTTTTTTCCCTTTTCCAGTATATTTTCTTACTGTTAATAGATACTGTTTTCTTACTGATAAAATTCTTCTCCTTACTGTTAAATATTGTTTTCTTACTGTTAAATATTGTTTTCTTACTGTTAAAATGTTTTTATACAGTTCTGTTAAAACCTGTTTTCTTACTGTTAAAATTTCTTACTATTAAGACAAGTTTTTGTTTATGATCAGAACATGTTTTCTGTACATAAAGATAGATTTTCCATCAATTAAGGATTTTCTATTACTTCTGTCGGGTTACCTCCTCCTAATTTTCAAAACTGCTACTAGGAGATGCTTTCCAGACTATAAATACTCAGTGATATCTTTTCTTGTTCTCTTCTCATATTTTCCACTTACACGTCAACATGTATGTCTCTCTTGGGAGAATGCATTCTCTTTTGGGAAACACATGAACAATCCATGCACACACACATGTACGTATGCACTTTTCAGTTCATTTTTTTTCTAGAACTTTTGCCTACACCAAACTTCACACTTGCAAACAATTCACAAGCTTAAATATTTTCTTCATTCATGTTCATTGTTCAGTAGCACACAACAATATTCTATAATTTATGTAACCCTTTATTGTTAATACATTATCATTTCTTTGTACACATGTATTGGTCCTTGTTGTTTCTTTACATCTTTTTTATATGGACTCATATCCTGAGTCTGTCGTGTTGGTTGTGGGCATTTCAGGAGACATATGTGTTTATCCCTCAATGTGCACACCGGCCCGCAACACTCCTATTCTATACTGTTATAAATGTTCTTTTTAATATTTTTTACTGCTCAAACAAAATATGCTTTCGTACTATCTTTTTCTGATTCACTCTACATGTCAGCTGGATGTGAATGCTAAGAATGCAAAATACAAATTAAAAAAAAGTCATTTTCTGTGCTGGGGCTCCAAGCAACACATTCATTCACAAAACAAATTCTCACAATAAAATACAATAGCCAACCATAGATATTTCTGCTGAAAATAAAGATGACTCTGGAGATCACCAGATTTGCTTAAAAAAAGGCACTTAAAAATGATCAACACAGTTATGGACTGGAACGCCAGCTGTCAGCATGAAGGTGTGCTATTGCCGTCACTGCCATGATTATTTCTCTTGTCACAGTCATGGCCTCACCCAGCTCATCACATGCAGAAGACGACCAATGAACCAGCTCCAACACCACCATAATTTCTAACACCTCAATGTCTTCACTATCGAGCTCCATGTTGTCACCCACATTCAACCAGAATTCAATAGACATTCTGCTTGATCAATCCTCACTATTCACTTCAGACCTCCCTTGTCACCACTTCCATAAACTTGGAAATCAACTTACCAACCAACTTTATTAGGCAGTTCTGCTTGAACATCTTGGCATCACAACTGCCAGCCAATCAAGCACCTCACAAGCGTCAATTTCAACCTTGAAGAAAGGCATACATCAAACCCCATCAATGACACTAATTTGCACCAAACCTAACTTCTGACTCCAACCGTGACCTCGACCAACCAACTCAAGAAATTGGTCAACTCTGGGCCCTGTCGACAACACCCTTACACATAATTGCCTTCCCTAGCAACTGCAACTGAAGAACCACACATGAACAATTTTGCCATCTTTCAAACAATTGCGTATATATATATATATATATATATATTCTCAATTTTGCCAAATACACACTGTTGAAATTTTAATCCTTGTTTATTTCTTTCCTTTGTATTACAACACAAATATCCTAATTGTACTTTACTACAATCTTTTTTTATGTTATGTGTCCTTTCAGGATGTAGGCAATCATGGCCCTCCATTTCCTCTTGTCCCTTGTAGCTTTTAATAAGTTTTGTTTTTTTGTTATTTTTCCAAAACTCTGTTCTGCCATCCATTTGCTCAAGCCCATTAAGTATGTCACATTTCTTTTCTCTGTCCCTCTTTCCCTCTATCTGTCCTGTGAGTATCAGATTTTCCAAGTCCTCATTTCTCATTACATGTCTTAGAAATTTTAGTTGCCGCTTCCTGGTGTTAAGTATAAGGTTTCTCTTTGTTTCCATTCTCTCCAAGACCTCAGTGTTGTTCCCATGTTCGGCCCATCGTATCCTTAGCATCCATCTGTAGAATCAGATTTCTGTTGCTTCATGTCTCTTTTTCATCTTTGAGGAGATTGTCCGACATTTGTTGCCATACAGGTGGACAGATATCATGTAACAGTTCAGTACTCTTTTCTAATTTTTCAACAAAATATTCTTATCTCTTAATACTCTGCTTAACTTTTGTTATATGTCTTTGGCCATCCTACTACATCTTTATATCTCAGTGCCACACTTTCCATCCTCTGCTAGAACACTTCCCAGGTATTTAAATTTCTGTACCTGCTTGATTTTAGCCTCGCTAGCATGTTATTTGCATATTGGGCTCATATTTTTGTTGATGACCATGCATTCTGTCTTATAGTGTATGCTTAGTCCTTTCTTCTCACCCTCCTTTGCTACCTTCTGTAGGAGTTCTTGTATTTTCCTTTCTGTGTCTGCTATCGGCATTGTGTCATCTGCATATCATATATTCTTAAGATTCTGGGTGCCAATTCTGAATCCTGGTAGAATTTCTAGATCTCTCAGAATTGCCTTGCCGTGACTACACATAGACATATCTAATATGTACCAAACTAGCAAGTATAAGTCTATCACAATCTTTACACACACATCCATTTGAAAAAGGATGTCTCTACATACATCCTTTCATTAAACTCTTTTTGTATTCTTTTTATTTGGTTTGCTAAGGCAATAAAATAGGTTATTAATTGTACTGACTTGTTTGTATATTCGTTCATATTTCTTTCTATGAGTATAAAAAATCAATGTGTACGCTATCTCTATTATTAAATAACTTCTTTCTCTGAGTAAAAAAAAAAAATCAATGCATATGCTATCTCTATTATTAAATATTCCTCAACAATTTGGAACATATCCACAAAGTTTGAAAATTTAATGTGCCAACAGATATGTAGCACAGAATGTTTGGACATGTTTGTCCAGATGTGCATGTGTTGAAAATAATATTAGCAGCAGTGACTATTTTTCAGCTTTAGGGCATGTGTAAATAAATAGGAGCTTGCATAATGCAAATTTCAAGAAGTAAGCCACCTTTCATCCTGCATCACTCACTCCTTCAATCACCAATGGAATACGTTCAACTATACCCATTCCTTCTTTTACAGGGCCTATCATAAGAACATTCTTAAATTTAATCTTTGAGGCATGATCCTTGAATACTCTTTATATTAAAAGAATAAAATATTCTATCTCATTTTGTTCATTCTTTTGTTTATTTCTTTCAACCAATTCAGAAAGTGAATTTTTGTTTGTGAACTCACAACACCTCAACCTCAAAGATTACTCAAAAACAACAGTGTAGGTAGTTTTCTCTTTTTCACTTTTGTTGTCTTTTTCTTGTTCTTTTTATTTCTGGGTATGACAATAAACTATATCCGGCAACAAGGCCTCTGATTGGGAGATTGGAGCTCTTGAGGAGTGTGGAACCACCTTTTAATTTCTGCTGTTTCCAGGTCCACTCTGACCTGGGGTTGTAACATCTGTTAGGGTCCCAGCTGTGAGCAAATAGTGAATGCCAAACAAAATACTATGAAAGTATCAAAATACATTTTAATAGTAAAAAATACCAGCAATACATTTTTTTAAAAACTACCAACAATACCTGTTTATAGTAAAATTACCAACATCAATCAACATGAAAGAATTTTCATGACATTAATCCATATAATATCCTACAATTTCTTAAATGAAACTGTATTCCAAAATATAACTTTAACAAAACTACAACATAAAACACACATACAGTCAACAACAAAATTTTGGATAATTCACCTGTCAAATTTGCTGCATTTAACCTATTGTTCTGAAAATTGAGTTTTATATTCCTTTTTTCTTTTTCTTTTTCTTTTTTTTTTGCTTATTAACATATAAAAAACCTAGCATCATACAAGCATTAGATTCTGAGAAATGGATAAAAATATATGCAATTGATGGGTGTATGAATAATTTTGTCATTGACTGTATCACTGATTCTCACAAACATGTATATGCACAAAAGCTGAGTATCATCTACCATGTATTCAACTGTGAAAGCTGAATAACATGTATCATATTTTTATTATTCAAAACTCCCAAGGAAATTAAATTTAGTCATTAAATGACTTATAAGGAGCTGATATGCTGTTAAATAAACAAATCAAATCAAATTTCTTGTTCTTTCATTGTTTTTTTGTTTTTTTTTTTTGCCTTTTCATGTTTTCACCTTTGGTATGCTTCGTGTTGGTAGGGATGTCTTTGACTCTTAATTGATAATTTGGTTTTATATATATAATATGCACATTTCATTGAATATGACAGACAAGGTGATTTAGTTTTTTATACAATTTCTCATGTGATCTTATAATTTTTTTTTTTGTCTACATGTAAAAAAAGGCTAAAAATAATGGAAGCCTTATTAATAAAAACAATAACCAACAATCAATGATATCAACTATGAACATGGACACAATGTCTTGACTGTGTTTTGAAAATGAAAACATTATATAAAAACATACATACAATCTATTTATTGTTAACAGTTAATAAATTTCAACCTTGAAAATGGCTAAATGTATAGCCGAAAGTGCTCAGAAAAAAAAAAAGAACAATTGGACAGTTTTTATGTAATTCATCTACCAAAAAGAAAAATTATAAGATCACATAAGAAATTGTATAAAAAACTAAATCAGAATACCTTTTCTGTCATATTCAATGAAACGTGCATGAAAGAAGGATTGCTGCCTAAATACACACAAAAAATATATATATATATATATATATTTACTTGGATTGATGTGAGTTTGTGACAATGGGTTTTATGCTCTCCTGACAATTGCAGAGAGCATGAAACCCAGGGTCACAAACTCACATCAGTCCAAATAAATATGTTGGCTCTATCACTGATATTGGCCACTTTCCAGTAAGTACTGCACATATATAAAAATATATATATATATATATATATATATATGTTAGTATTAAAGTTTTGCCCCAGTTTAAATTATGTAAAAAAAAAAAAAAAATGAAGTATGCGACTAGCTTTCTTTGATACTGCACTGCAGACAAAGGAGGATGCAATTCTCTGTTTCTCAGGACAGATTCATCGCATAGACTCTACACCCTCTCACTCACCAACAGAGTATGGTCAACCATTAAATTTACACCCTCTTGCAGGACCTCGCTTTGAGCACTTTCTAGACTAAAACTTCCTGATCAAATAAAAAAATTGGCAAACTTAGATATTCATGCCTGCAAAAAAAAATTTTTTTTTTTCTTTGACACTGCTATCATTTTAACTATCTTTGAATCTTAGCAATGTTTATTTTAAAAAGTGATCATTAGAATTGGAATAAAGCTTAAACATATGATGATAATAAATTTATACATTTTTTGTTCTTGAGAAATTAAAACAAAAATATTAAACACTATTAGATAGTTTATTTCCAAGAATAATTTTATATTTTGAACATTTTAAAAAATAATATAATACAATATTTATCATTCAGCAGTTTATAAAGATATAAATATGAAAACATTTTTTTATTCATAAATTTATAAGCATTTACTAAATTATTAAAATATATGAACCACCTATAAAGAAAATCTTTATTTAACATTTTTTAAAGTTTGAATTAATTAGAAATTAGCCAATGTTTTGCCAACCATTCCAATAAACAATCTAATTGATGTAATGGAATAATCTGTCACCCCATGAGTGCCTACACTACAGGTAGTAACTACCTATAAATATCTGGAAATTCACGGACTATAGAGACTAGCTGCGACCTGCTCCAGCTAAACAGTCGAACTCTCTGTCTACAGGTGGAGAGGAACCCAGATGAGGCTCCGCCAAAGGGCAGAGTCTCGTTCAGGGAGGTAGACTGCCCATGAACCCATTTATGCAGGTTCAAAAAGGGAATACTTTTGGCCAAGCCTACGGGCTCGGAGAACTCACGTTAATCCAGCCTTGTGCCACATGCAACCCTCGTGAGTTGGGGGGGTAGCTAAATATACTAGCTGAGAACTGTTGAGTACAACTCGGACTTATGTGAGAACTACCGACCTTCCAATAGTGGCACTCACTACTGGATTGACTTGTGACGACCTTGTGCATAACTGTTACTTTTATTCTACTGGTTTTGTGCAATAAACCTTTACTTATTTTATCCACCTTGTTTTTCAAGTATATATACCTATTATCATGGAATATAACACAAACAAATAAATAAATAGTGTTTATTATTTTTGTTGCCAATTCTCAAGAACAAAAAAATATATAAATTTACTTTCATGTGTTTTAGTTCTCTACATATTTTTTTTTCACAGAAATAACTTTTGTAACTCTTACCTGCTACATAGCAGTCCATGTAGACTTTGCTTCCAAGTTTACAATAGACATCTTCGCTGATGCTGGTGATAACAGGAGCGGATTTCCTGCCATCTACAGCGGGTTTTCTTTTGAGAGAATCGGTGACATCCAGTTCAGAGGCTTTCATTTCAGAACCTCTCTTTTCCAGTCTGATGCTCTCATATTTTTCTTGTTCGAGACGGCTCTGGTATGATTCCTCATACGTCTTCTTTTGTGTGTCGTATATTGCTTCGGCTTCCATAGCATCCATAATGTGAGTTTCGGATACTCGATCTCCAATTTCATGTCCATCTGTAAAGATATAAAGATATTGTTTAGAAAAGGCGAAGAAATATTTTGGCTTTCTCTGCTCTCCAATACCCACCTTAGGCAAGATATGTGCAAAATTTTGTGGTGGACTTTTGACTATGACCTGAGTTACAACGGTTTTACTGAGTTGGGACAAATTCAAAATGATGGATTTGCATATTTTCCACTATATTTTCCGCTAACATTTTCTTATCTCCCAATATGGACAAGTTGTATATCTTTAGAAACCTCTTTGAATGCTGATTAATATTCACATAAAAACTATGATCATAAAACCAACAGAATTTGTATTATTTGTGGTTAAATTTTGACCAATTTGGTGGAAAATAAATAAACTTATTTTTGGTTTTGTTTACATTTTTATTATACAACAAATAAATTTTTATATGAAAAAGTGACATAATGAAAATAATTATTTAAGATATTGTCATTAATTAATGTTAAGATAACATAAAATAATATGAAAATATGCAACAAATGATGTGAATGGTTAACTAATTTTTGTTGACATGAAACACTAAATGCACAAAATCAAATTTTCAGGGGTTCTTATATATATTTAAAAAATTAAGCTTTGATCAAAAAATAAATGATACATTAAAATGAATATGTAAAAAAAGATTAGCATTTACAAATATGTGGAAGTCTTAAGAAAAATGGGGCTCTAAAGGATCAGTCAGTCAGTTATGTGCCATGCAATCAATGAATTCTTGGTTCCAGATTATCTTCCTCAATGCTGAAAAGATTCTAGCCTTCACATGTATGGTCTTGGTGTTTACATCCAGGATAATCTGTCAATTGTCTCTTGATGTCACTGAAAATATAGAAAAGGCACTTTCCCTCCATCCATCTGTGAATATCTTTGTCTTTAGTGCTCGCCATGACACATGGATGAAACTTTCTGATGTTGCTGATCTACAGACATTAAATTTTTCCATTGCCCAATATCTCACCCAAATCATGGGCTTCTCCACTTGTTTTCCTTACCAAACCTAGCAACATACTTCTCTATTGGATCTATTTCTTACTTCCTCTTTGTAACTCAGACTACTCAGTGGTAGCTACTGATATCTCCTTCCAAGCATCCATTAAACGGGAACCTCTTACTCATAAGATCTTTCTGATACCAGCATGATGGTTGGGATTCATTCCATGATTTTCTTCATGACACCCCTTGAACTGACATCTTCAACCTCCCAATTGAAAATTGCACCACTGAGGTTTCTTCTTGGGTCAAAGCTGGCTTGGACGCTTTTATCCCTTCTCGGACCACCATGCTCAGTCACCATCGCACATCAGAACCACTATTTCCAGCTATACCAGCAGGACAGCTCTCATCATAACAGGTAACTATTTGCCACTTCTCATAAGAAATATAAGCAAGTCCTCAAAGAAGCTAAGTCTCTGTTTTCTGAGAGAATGAAGCACCACATAGCCTCTAAAAACTTTGGCTCTTGTGACCACTGGCATCACTGTAATAGGGTACTAAATAAGTCCAAGGTGTCTCTTCCTCCACTCTTCAATTGATTTGAGGTGAAATTATTCTCTGCTGATAAAGTTGAATGCTTTGCCTGTAAATTCTCCTCAAATGGACCCGATGCCATACCTGTAATAGTCATTAAGAAGTATGCTTCCGAACTAGCTCCTGTTCTTTCTAAACTGTATAATAAATGCCTTGCTGTCTCCTGCTTTCCTGCTGTTGTTCCAGTTCTTAAGAACTCTGGTGAACCCTCTGACCTATCCAACCTATTGCGCTATAAGACTTCTGCCTCATTTTGGGAAACTTCTAAAGACCTTAATCAGTGTTGAATTGGTTCATCATCTCTCACCACGGACTTTTCTCAGACAAGCAATATGGCTTTTGTTTCTCCTGCCAACTGCTGATGTACTAACAATAATTGCAGAAAGAGTATATTGTGCTTTAGATAAAAATGGTGAAACCTGGGCTATAGCACTGGACATCTCAAAAGTCTTTAACAGGGTCTGGCATTCAAGTCTTCTCCACAAACTGAAAAGTTACAGTATCTCCGAGCATGTTTTTGAACTGATCCAGTTGTTCCTATCAAATTGTGAAATGAAAGTTGTCCTGAACAGCCACTCATCTACATTCTTTTGTACTAATGCAGGGCTCCATCCTTGGTCCTATGCTGTTTTTAGACTTCACTACCGACTTTCCTGATGACATCATCTCTCAACTTAGTGTCTCCTCAATAGTAAGGCTGATCACTCAAAGTCAAAATGGCAACCAATGTACAAAATAACCTCAAAACCGTCATTAACTGGGAGAAAAGATGGCTTGTCAATTTTACTACCTCCAAAATTAAACTCCTTGGAATATTGCTGTCATATATTATCTGGTGTCCTGGCTATTTTCCTGAAGCTCCTCAATAAGATCCAAATAAGAATCAGCAATATTATTGGTCCTGATATCGCAGCTCAGCTTCAGTCACTTTCCCACCACTGTAAGGTTGCCTCTTTGTGCCTTTTTTATAAATACTTTCATGATAATTGTTCAGATGAGCATAAATTCAAGTGTAATACTAGACTGGTGACAAGATCTCATCTATTTACAGTTAAGTTAGCTTGATGTACCTGTAACTTCTATTCTAACAGTTTCTTATCCTGCACTTCTCACTTGTGGAACTCCCTTCCAGTACTATGCTTTCTAACCAACTTTAATTTGCAAAGATTTAAATGCAATGTCATTTGCTATCTACTGTCTTCCTAATTGCTCTTTTCTCTCTCCTCATTACTAATGTTTCTGTTCCTAAATCCTCCACATGCTGTACCCTTTGCATGCTAGTGGCTGTACTGCCTTGTCTGGGTGTGATACTGATTAAAAAAAAAAGTCGTACTATTTAGCCCATAGCTGGAGGGAAAGAAATGGATAAGCAAATGAAACAGATGGAAACAGTGAATATCATACCTAAAAAGTTTGTATAAATAGATGGCAGGGAGAAATAATGATAGTAAAAAGATATTGGGGAGAGCCATAATCCTGCATGTCCTGAAGGGACACTGCATATAAAGAGTATGGCACAAAATCCAGTAACCCAAAGTCCAGCAATTGGTGCAGCATTAATGCATTGAAAGCTAAATATGTGACATTCACAATTCTATATAACTCTTCTCCATTTACTAGTGTAGTTTTAGTATATGGGGTGCCATTTTGTTCTATCTAGAAAGGGGTACTAGCAATGAAAAGATAAAAGAAAACAAAAGAAAAACACTTAAATCAGTTCTTTAATAAATTTTATCTAGAAAAGAACATGACCTCCATATGACACACATATTTATTCCTGTATAAATAGTAAATCTGATCAGTTCAATAAGGTCAAATTGGCAGCTGCTCTCAAAAATGACCTACAATTTGTTATTAAATGGGGCAAGGAGTATCTTATTAATTTTAACACCTTCAAAACGAAACTGTTCTGTTTTAATCATCTGAGAGAACCCTTTTTATCTTCCATCAACATGACTGATGCTAACCTTCGGGAGAATGACTCATTGTATATTCTCAAACTAACAATTTCCTTTGACATGAAGTGGAAAGCATATTGAATCACTTGCTAAATCTACAACTAGGAAAGTTGGTTCGCTGTATCAAGCTAGAGAATTTTTCTCGCCAGAATCTATCTTACATATTTATAAGTCTGCCATTCATACTTGCTTTGAATATTGCTGCTATATATTTAGAGAGATATATTTAGATTTTTTATTTATAAAATCCAAAGACACTGCAATGTTATTGGTCCTGACCTGGCATCTTGGTTTCAGTCACTTTCCCACTACCATAACATAGCTTCACTGGGCCTTTTCTAGAAATACTTTCATGGTAATTATTCTGATGAACTTTCCTCTATGGTACCTAGACTTTATGAATCTAAGTGCAGTGCTAGAATGGCAGCAATTTTGCAGTTGAAATGGTTTGATGTAACTGTAAGTTCTATGCTAACAATTTCTTCTATTGTACTTCTTGTTTGTGGAACTCTCTTCTGACTTGTTGCTTCCTAGTCAATTTTGATTTTCTAAAATTCTATTCAAAGTGAACTGTTATCCTCTATCTTCTTAATTGTTATTCTTTTATTGTCCTCTCTTATTATATTTTTCTCATATTCTCCAACACTCAGTAACTCCTTACATCTTAGTGGCTTTATTGCCTTGCTTGGCATGAAATGATTAAAGAAAAAAAATCATTTTCTTCTGTTTCAAACTACAAAATGTTAAAAACAGTGAACGATAACTAGAATTCCCACCAACCTTCAAATCTATAGTTATCCTTTTTAAGAGCAGCCATTACACGGAATCAGTTTTCATTGACAGCTGTCCTAACAGTTCATGTTACACAGCAAATATTTAACATACATAATTTTCCTTTGTACATATTGCATCATCTGTTATTTAAGACTTCAATAGCAGAATGTTCATGTCAAACAGGATTACTAAAAATGACTTCATTGTTTAACTGACTCAAGTAATTTCTTCTATGATCTTTGACTTTGCAGAAACTTCTTGTCAGTAAAAACTAAATCCCACACACATAATTATTTGTTTGAATTTTTGGTAAGAGGAGTTATCATTATTTAAATTATTTATATATGGACTATTGTCCTCATCTTTGTTTTTGTTATCACAACATTTCGGCCATTGTGCTCTCTCATTGATTTTTCTGTCTGAATTTCTGAGACCAGGAGTTATCATTATTTATGGACTATTGTCCACATCTTTGTTGTTAGTATCACTTGATCACCTTCTGTCTGAATTTCTGGGATGAGGAGTTATCATTATTTATACTATTTACATGCAGACTACTGTCCTCATCTTTGTTGCTATTATCACAATGATTCAGCCATTGTGCTCTCTTTCATTGATTATTCAGCCTGAATTTCTAGGTTGAGGAGTTGTTATTATTTACACTATTTACATTCAGCCTAATGTCCTCATTTTTGTTGTTGTTATGCCATTACAACCACCTAATTTAGTAACCCTCTACCTTGAGTGGCTCTTGGGCCTTGTATTGGGAGAACAATAGTAAAAAAAAAAGTTAAAAAGTCAAGATTTAGATCATAGCTGATTATAGTGACAATAGAACAATTCTTTAGCACTGTAATGATGAAGAATTCTTTATTAATATAATGGTAAGCTGTCAGAATTAGGTTATGCAAAAGTACTCCTCCATAAATTCAAATACAAAGGTGAAAGAAATGAAATGCCTGTTTTACAATATCTTTGTTGTTTTCATTGTTCACATACCTGAAGGTGCATTTTCATTGACATACAGTAACTGCATAATAGTAATTAGTATCATAAAAGAAATAGGTTAATAATAAATAAAAGATATACTACATATCCTCATCATATACACTTACTCTCTTTGTCTGCTCTTACGGCAACTTTATTTAGTAATTGTCTACCTTGAGTGGCTCTCAGGCCTTGTATTGGTTGAACAATAGTATTGAGAAAAGGAAAACAATAGTATCAAGAAAAAGAATAATAGTATTAGGAAAAGCAAGCTGGATACCATAGGTTCAGCAATTGGTCTGATCAAGTTTTCAAAAACAAAAAAATGTGAGCAGAAGGTGTGGCTCTTTTTTGAGTAATGGTTGGAGGTGATGAAATAGAAAAGGTGGACATATATATGTATATATGTGTGTGTATCTCGATCAAAAAGTGAATATGAGGCATGACATTATGAAGTATGTGCTGAAGGTGAACCTAGATAAGACGGCTTGTGCTGGCCTCAGTACAGTTTTGCCTGTAGTAAGGATATCTCTTCTCACCAGACCTATTAAACCTTTGCAGTGAAGCAATCCTGAGAGAATTAGAAGTCCTATCAGTATTCATTATTGATGGCCACAATCTTAGCAACATGAGGTATACAGATGACACAGAGCTAGAAAGGAAACTACAGGAACACCTACATAAGTTAATAAAGAAAAACAAGAAAAAAGGACTAAGTATCAATTGAAAGAAGACAAAATGTATGGTTGTCAGCAAAATGAGAATTAAAAATTGGAAACAACAAAATCAAGCAAGTTGAAAAATTTAAATATCTAGGATGTGTTTTAACAGAGGATGGAAATTGTGACACCAAAATCCAAAGGCACATTGGAATAGTGAAAGTTGCTTTTCAAAAGTTAAGCAAAGTATTAAACAAAAAAATTTTGTTAGAAACATAGAAAAAGGTACTGGGCTTTTATATAATATCAGTCCTCCTATATAACAGTGAATACTGGATAAGCTCCTCACAGTTGAAGAAGAGACTTGAAGCAACAGAAATGTGGTTCTACAGAAGGATGCTGAATATGTGACCAATAATAAAGTTTAAAAGAAAATGGTAACAAAAAGGATACATAGCATCAGAAATAGACAATTTCTAGGGGACATAATGAGGAAAAAATACTGAAATTTGACACAAGACATATTGAAGGCAAGAAGGACTTAGGAAAACAGTGCATAACCTGCCTAACGAGCTTGTGTAAATGGTTAGCAGAATGGAGATTAGAAGAGTTACCAAAAAAAAAAAACCTTACTAAGAGTTACAAAGGACTAGAAATTGTGGAAAGCATGAGCACCAATGTCTTGAAGGAACACAGCATATAGGAGAGAAATTGTGTACAAGCAAGAACTAGGCAACAATGTAGATAGAAGAACTGTGACTAATCATGGTGGAGAGGGCCATAGAAGGGTCAAGGCATTGGACCTTCTTGAGAGATCACATCTGGAATAAAGATATGAGACAAATAACCAGAGTAAAGAATGTCATTTAAATAGTTAAGATACTGCCTTTAAATTTGATGGAGCCTTCAAATGTTCCTTAGATATGGCCTTTGAATTAGATTGAGTCTTTAAATGTTTCTTAGATAAAGCCTTTAAATTAGATGAAGCATTCAAATGTTCCTTAGATACTACTTTTAAATTAGATTGAGTTTTCAAATGTTTCTTAGATGTGGCCTTTAAATTAGATTGAACCTTCAAATGTTTCTAAGATAGGTTTTATTTTTAAATGTATATGTATATATATATATACAGTTCATACATTCATTTAAAAAAAAAATCATCCTTGATAATGGTTGAATAGTTGAAAGTGCTCGGACATACAAAACATTCGGACAATTACTCAATAATTTATATCGAGAACAAGAAAATTATAAGAGCATAAGAAAAATTAAATAAAAGTTTAACTAAAGTACCTTGTCAGTCATTTTTAATGAAAATTGTATAAAAGAGAGCTTACTGCCCAAATAAACACACACACACACACATGTATATATACATATATAGGAAAACTAATGATAAAGTGAATAAAATTTTGTGTGACTAAAGTGAGGTATTTGTTGATGTAATTATATATGCATATGGGGTGTAGTTGGGATATAAAAATGTAATGATTGGTTAGAATTATGCATAGATCATAAATACTGAAAATGCTATATTTTGTTTACTTTCTCTTCTCTTTGTTTTTTTCCTTAAGATTTCTTTGATACATAAAGATTTATGTATCATCATCTCCCATTTGTGTTCATTATTACATTGCTCTGTTCTTTCATTAAGTTCTCTTTGGATTTATATCCTCCTTGGAATTATCCCTACTAACCATCAATTGATAATTTATATATATATATGTCTATTTAAACTCGGTGGGTGAAAAAACCTGGATATCATATTTTTTATCAAATAACTTGTCATCTGAAGAAAAATAGAAAAAAAAAGAAAGCACCAGAAACCTCCAAACAGGATGAAAGAAATTTGCCAGTAACTTAAATCTTTGATACAAAAAAAAAAAAACCCTAGCAAGTAAAAAGTTAAACTGAAGAATGCTCAAAACACTACGTAAAGCAAAAGTTAAATAAATAAATCTTAATCAGCTAGATACTACCTACCTACCTAGGTTTCGCCACATGGGATCATCTGATGATCCCATGTGGCAAAACCTAGGTAGGTAGTATCTGGCTCATTAGGATTTATTTTATTTATATATATATATAGTTTTAAGGTATGCTATATTTATATCAGGGATAGAGCATATGTAAATATAAAAGTGTACATTAAGTTCAACACCCAGCAGTGACAGTCTGTTTCATGCTTAAACACAATCTTCAGGCCTGATGATTGCGTTTAAGTATGAAACAAACTGCCACTGCTATTTGTTGACCTCAATGTCCACTTATATATACTCTCGCACACACAAGATTCCTGCTATTCTGTGTTTCATGCATTGTGCAATCATCAGGTGGTACGGATGTGTAGTTTTCCTAAGAATGGTAACATTCTCTATGAACCTGGATGTAAATAGATGAACAATTTAAAATTAAGCATCTTTGTATTTTCACTGTTTTTCTAGATGTATAATTATGACCAATGTTTGTATTTTGTTCTTTCCCCTTCATATATATGAACCCATCAATAAAATATTATTTAGTCTAGAGAAGTCCTTTGAAGGATGAAACAACAAAGAATTTTTTTTCATTCAATTATTCACTATTTGTCTGATATATAGAGTTTATATATCATATTCTAACAGTTTTTAAACTTGTATAAATAAATTTAATTTTTCTTTAACTTTTTCTTTCCTTTTGGAAAATATTACTTGGAGGTGGGTGCACACAATACCTACAAACTCCTAATCCAGCACTGTAATATAGCATAAAAACATGTGAAGATCACTTTACGAAGACTAGACCTTTTGCACAAGATTGTGTGTCAGTACATTGCCAGCTGCAAGTAAAACATTTCCTAATTTGCCTTGAGGTAATTGAGAGGCACACAGAAAAAAAAAATTTGCAGAACAGCTTGTATTAGCAAAGTAAATGGTTGTTGCCATTTTTAAGAACAACTACCTCATAGTCATCTAAAGTGGCATTGCAGGCAAGCTGCTTAACAGATTACCTCCCCTGCGGCCCAGGCTTCGATACTTGATATGACAATCTCACTAACTATTTATATCTTCTTTCTTTTCTTCCCCAATTCTGGATTCTCTTCTGAGTAAGCAGCCAAACTCAAGAATGCTTTCTGGTATGATAGACACATGATTAGTTCCAAGGCAAGTCACCTTTTTCTCCTTGTTAAGTTACAAGTTTCCTTGTCTGCCTCATTCAGTTCTTTTGTCAATTTTGAGCACTATTATGTTATGGAGTCTTAAAAGAAAGTTTATTATAACTGAATTACATCCCCTGCCACCCAAGCTTTATGTATTTAGAGTCACTAGATTTAGCCAAAGAGAAATATTGGACATACTTTTCAAATTTAATATTTTGAGCTTACAAAATTTCTAGGAATAATTGAAAATATCACGGCACACTTAATAAAATTTTTAAAGGGTATACATTTCAATGTTATGAAATAAAACCCTAGATTTAAAAAAAAAATACACACAAATATGAACTTAATTTATTTTAATGTTTCTATTCAACTATTTGTGCAGCTTATGTAGTATAAAACCTGTGCCTGATGTTTTTTCACAATTTATTCAATGTTTAGTCAAATGCACGATAAGCAGACCTACATTTCTTCAGATGAGTGTAGTATTTCTCAGTTCTTATTTTTCATGTTATTTAGGGTTGAGAAGCCTAATTCACATAAATAAGAAATATAAGATTGCAATAAAACTGATAAAGCCTTTTGTCAGCTGATATTCTTTTTGTATTGAAATCCAAAATTTATCACTGGGTACCATTGAATTTTTATTTTGAGCCCTCAATCACTAGTGTGCTGCATCATGGCAGTTGAGAATCACTGCTTCAGAACACAGACAATCATGGTCTTCCACAGCTTTC